>CM076608.1:19319930-19557348 GCA_038502775.1 Hippodamia convergens
AAAATTGGTTGTACTATGCCTGTTCGCCAGCGGCCCAAAGTATATGTCGTTCTGTGAATCAGAATACTGAGAGAAACATGCATAGACAAAATATCTTGTTTGTCTATGAATTCGCGTGTTCTTCTTACTTCGCTGTGCTTAGTGCCGACATGAAACCATATGGTCATATCGCATTTCTATGTCAAAACAAACAAATTCCTGATCTATACAATGTTGCCAGATTTGGCATTGCTTAGCTCGTGCTTAACAAAGTAGTTTCCATTAGATATGCGGTGCAAGATCTGATTCGTTAAGGAGGGGAAAAGCCCAACTCAAAATTTAAGGACGCCTTAGATAAGTCTGTCTTAACCAGAAAACGATGCAAGTGGGCATAAATGATTTTACAGCGATTTTCTCGAACATTACATACTTTTCAAAACGATTGAATACGATATCCCCAACTCTTGTGGAGCAGTATATTTTGGGACTCACCTGCGTAATCAGCGCTTTCTGGTCTTCATGATATCCTTCTTCAGCAGGCAACCGTATTCAGTCTTGGTATTCGGCAGTAGTTTGTAAGGTTCGTGGTAAACCGAAGAAGTTTCACTGTCTGACTCCTCGGCGTTGTAGGCCTTCGATTTTTTCGACTTCTTTGACTCCTCGCCGCTCAGGGTGTTCGATTTACTCTTCACGGACAACCTGGACCTCGACAAGCCGTTGCTGATGATCGGCGTGGACTTGTGCTTCAAGTCCTTCATGTTTATGGTCACCCCTGGCTTGGTGCTGCTAGACACGAGGGCAGTGTGCTTGTGGAGGAGGGCCACCTTTTTTCTGCCTCTTCGGATCATGAGGAACACTGTGCAGGCTAAAAGGAGGACAACCATGGCCAAAACTCCGGTGATGAGTCCGATATAGGCTTGAGCGCTGTTAGTAGGGCTAGTAGCTGGGGTGACCTCTTTCCTTGTATGCTTGCTTTCTTCGTTCGAGGAAGAATTAGGGGAAGTGGTTGCCAGAGGTTCACCAGGTTGGACGAAATATTTTCCGAGCAGGTCTTCTGTTAGGTTATTGGAGACAGGAGCTGAAAAAAATAAACATTATCAACTCGAGGTACCGACTATAGAGTCTATTGTAGTTGGCGTAGAAAAACAAATCACCTAAAAAAAACTATATGAGGGCATCCTCAATGCACTAAAAACAATAGTCTCGTTGTATTTTGGCAGTGACAACGCTAGAGAATAAGTATTTTCAAATGAAGATACCTTGAGATTATTCGATTAGACTGAGAATTCAATCATGCACAGGAAAGTATTAGGGAATATTGGTGAATCATTTGCAAATATCTTGACTCGAAACAATGCTATAAACATAAACATAAACATAAACATAAACATAAACATAAACATAAACATAAACATAAACATAAACATAAACATAAACATAAACATAAACATAAACATAAACATAAACATAAACATAAACATAAACATAAACATAAACATAAACATAAACATAAACATTTATTTCATCCTTACAGACATTACAAAAATGTATAGGATACGTTCAATACAAAATTCAAAAGTATACACATAGTGAAAAAAAAAGAAAAGTAATTTACAGAAAAATAAATTAGGAATTGTACAAAAAATATTCACTTGTGCTATAAAAGCACTCTTCAAGAAGAAGTGACTTTATTTCATTCTTGAACTGTTTTTCATTCAGATTTTTCAACTTGTTCGGCAATTTGTTATAAAGTTTCAAGCCTGTGAAAGATGGTGAGGATTCGTATTTAGTAGTGTTATGCCTTGGTATACACAAGATGTTACTATGTCTGGTATCATATCGGAGAAAATCAGAACATTTGGCTTGTAATTTTAAATTTTTTCTTATATATAAAAGACAGTGCAGAATATAAATGCAGGGAGTGTCAAAATCTTGTATTCCTTGAAAACTGGTCTACAAGAATCCCGAGGTCTTAGGTTGAAGATGAGTCGAATTATTTTTTTCTGTGTTATGAATCCACGAGTACTGGTTGTTGAGTTGCCCCACAGAACAACATTATAACTCAAATGGCAATAGACCATACTATAATAAAGACTAAGCATCAGCAGGAAGAGAATTTTTGAGACGCAGTATTGCGTAGTAAGAACTACTGATTTTTTTGCAAACGTGGTTCACATGATATTGCCATCTCAAATTTTGCGTCCAGGAACAAGCCCAGAATTGTATAATAATATAAGAATATAATATAAGAATATAAGAATGGAACATTCTAAACTGTATCTTAAATTATTCAGCAAAGTGCAGTCGAAACTGTGGCTTTCGCCAGATTTTTAAACTGGTAACATAGACACTTCTGATGCAACAATACTTCGTACGGCAGCGCTAGCTTTGGTTTTTTCTACTGCTGAATATTGTTGCCCTGTTTGGTTGAACAGTGTTCATGTAAAAAAAAATTGATGACCAACTAAATTTTTCTATGAGGATTATTACTGGTACTATCAAGTCTACACCTACTCCTTGGTTACCAGTCCTCTCAAATATTGTCCCTCCTCATATTCGCAGAGAGACAACAGCTATGAATTTTTGGAAGCGACAAAGAAATTTGGCAATCTGAATGGAATGTATCCAATTTTTTCAATAAAGATCTTATTTCTGATCCTTCCATCAGAGTTCCTGGTTTTGACCTTCTCAGGAGAATATGGTCTGTTCTAAATCGCATTAGAACAGGCCATGGACGATGCAACAGCATGCTTTTCCGATGGAATTCGGTTGAGAGCCCTAGTTGTGAGTGTGGGGAAAATGGGGACACTATAGAACATCTTATAAATAGTTACCCCATTTATAAATTTCAAGATGGTTTCGAGGCTATACACAAAGTAACAAATGCATTTCTGAAATGGGTGGTTAATTTCAAAATTACTTGATTTATTCTAAATAGATGGTTTCTTTTCTGCTTTTGTCTTCTTTCATTTCAGATTAAGAATTACGAGTCTTTTTTGTGAAGAATCTGTTTATCTGAGCCCATCGACGGATAACATGAAGCTGTTCTCTCAGATCACACTGGTTTCTTGATATTTTATATTTCAAGTAATATTTTTTTTACGGGCGGGGTAAGGGTTTTTTTTCAGCTGAGGTTTTTCCTTTTCCTCATTTAATCCTGTATGGTTTTCTTTCTGGTTCTAGGTACCTCTTTGTTTCAATATGTTCATTTTTCTTCGATATATTGGATATATAATGAAAAATGCTGATTTCAGCCACCATTTACTCATATGATAATTACTCGGTTCGCTTTTCGTGTAATTCATTAAAAAAAAGTAAAGGTGGGCCAAAGTCACCCTCAAAGCTCAGGTAACTTTGCCCAGCTTCTAAAAATCTGGAAGTCGTGATTTCTCACTTTTATGAGCAGCTGGATAACTTAAACCTACTTTGAACTTCTTATTGAAATGTTTAAAAGTTTTATGAAAGGTATAATTTTCATTTTTTTTTTGGTGAAATGTTACTTGATGCTTTTAAGAATTAATTTATATACAGGGTGATCCAAGGTCGATGGGTACGTCAGACGTTTACGGAGAACGAAAAGCAAGAATTCATTGAAAATTCGGTTTCTTGGGCAAGAACAGATGCTCCATCAATCTGGAATATTTTCAGTGCTGCGGTGTTGCCGCTTATGTCAAAAAGTAGTAACACCCTGTATATTATTGCACTTTTCTATTCATCATAGTAACACGATTATTTTGGTATCACTTTCTTAAACTCATCTTCAGCGGTTCCAGAGTAATAAAATGATTTTTTTTTTGTGCAAAACATAGCTTTGGTTGAACCCCCATAACTTCCATACTATTTATCTTAAGACGCTGAAATTTCGTATGCAGAATGCTAAGATTCTATGCATCATGCAGTTGTTACGAAATTCTTTTCTCTTCATACAGGGTCATTAAAAATTCGATGGTTTATCGGTTGAAAGTGCATGTTTTCGAATGGGATTTTTCAATGGGGTTTTTCAGGAAGTGACATCAGCTTTTTGTTTTTGAAATGGAAAGACCTCTTTTTTATTGCATAAATGGATTCTGCATTGAATTCTGAGTCTTTTCCATTCCAAAAATTTGAATTTTATTGATAAAATTTAAATGAGGAAATAAAAAAAAAAAATCTCAAAATTGAACTCTGTTGAAATACTGACAACTTAGAAGTTTTTTCATTGAAAATTCTCGTTTTTGAGAATCTCCGAGAAAAAAGACTAATGCTTTTTTTTCGATAGTGTGATTTTTCAGAATATGACACAGGAGGTCACAAATTCTTTGTCGAAGTTAGAAGTGACGAAACATCGAAAAATTGTTTTTTTCCCAAATAGAACCCCATTTTTTCGAAATCCTTGTCAAAAAATAATAGGAGCATACGTCCAAGACTTTCCAAAATGAAAATTTTCGAGAAATTCAGGAAAAACTATTTTTTTTTCAATTTTCAGTCTCATTCCGAATATGTTTTTCTACTGAAAAATAATGAGCGGTGAATTGAAATTTTTGGAAAGCTCTGTAATCGAGAAAATATTTTCTATAGTTCAAATGAGTAGAGTTCTTTAGTTATCATCTGTTCAATTTTGAGATTTTTTTTCGTATTTCTTCATTTAGAGACAATTTTCTCGAGAAAATTTGAACTTTTGGAATCAAAAAGACTCAGAATTCAATGGAGAATCTATTTGTGCAATAAAAAATAGGTCTTCCCATTTGAAAAACAAAAAAAAAGCTATATGGTACTCTAAAAAGAAATAAAGGCATTTTAGTGAAAAACGGGTAAACTCCCCCTATACCTCAAGAAGAAATAGACTGTCTTCTGACAACAATGCCAAAAAGTGTTGTGAAGAGCATCCATGGATAACCACATTATTAACAAATTTGATGAAAAAAAATGTAAACCCTTCGTTTTTTTTCTTCAAGTTCAAATCATTCACTCGTTGCTATTCTAGTTTTACCAAAATCATTTTTGATTTGTGGGTATGGAAACATATTCAGGAAGGCACCGCGATTCAGACCCCACGCCCCTAATCTAATTTAATACATCCTTTCTCGGTCTTGGTCGAACCATTCAACAGCTCATTTCCTCCATTTTACTGCACGATTTCGAAGTGGATCATAAACTCCACCTTGCAAAACGTCCAAGTGAAATGACGAAATCAAAACCTTTTTATGACGGATCGATATCAGCCGATTCGAGTTCGAAATTCAGCACCGTTAAACCTTGCAGCGACAACAGCGCTCCGCGTAGTTCGAAATTTAATTACACACTTCTGTTTCATAGACAACTGCTCATAGCGAGGGGGGTGGGTGCCGTAAACAGCCCTTGATTGATATCTCATTATGGCGATAGAATTCGGCACAATGCGCGCAATAATTCGATATCGTATAATCGAATCGACACTAATAAATAGGTCGAAGTGGTTTCAAACATGTCACGGCCAGCGTGCACCCCGTAATATGTTGGCAAATAACTGGGTAGGTGCCGGGACGTGAGGCAGTTACTTGTTATGGCCGGAAGAGAACTCAAAAATCCAATCTCGGCCATTTCTGAGCTTTGTATTCAGTCGCGAGAGTGGTGCATTAGCTGGCAAGGTTCAACGTTGGAAGAATCTCAATTTGGCGCCCGATGAAATTTCGAAAAAGTTAATTCATTTAAAAGGGTTACAGTCCTCTGCGACCTTATGGTTTATTGTGACACCTGACAAAGGTTTTCTAACCACACCCTTCACAGCAAATTATAAACCTACCCATCCACTTTATGAATATGTTGGAATTTTATTCAGATAATTATAAATAAACTGCTCCACGTGAGTTACGGATATTGACTTAAATTGCAACAAAAATATAGTTTGAATGAGATTTTTGTGATAAAAATTCATATTAATATGATTTCAAGCTGCAGAAAATAAAGTTAATTTTAGCCTGTAGGACTGCAGCGTATACAGGATGGTCAAGAAAAATCGAGGTAAATAACGAAATTTTATTCCCAGAGAATTCAAGTATTTTAACCCTTTCAAGCTTTATGGTGTCACCATGAAACCACCTTTTTATATGTTTGAGTAATATCTGCATTGTGTATTTTTCGTGCTTGGTGGTATCATGGTGATACCATCTCCTTATTCCTTTTTCTAGAAATGAAAACATTTTCTGGGCTATTTTTAATTATTTTGGATCTTATTGCATTTTTTCCAGCCCCAAATGAAATAGTTTGAAATTTTAAAATATGCCTTGAAAGGGTTAAGACTATCAATACAATGTATGGCCTTCACGCATCAATAACACTTGACATCTTCCTTGCATACTACACAAGGTTGCTGAAAATTTCTTGTGGAATTTGGTTCTATAAACGGGCAGAAGCTCTCTCAGATCATTCAAGCATTCTGGGACAGGTTGATGATTATCTAATCTTCTTTGGAGCATATCCCATGCATGTTCTATCCCTGGGAGATTCCGCCAGAGTGTTTCCTTTTTGCTTGGACCTTCTCTCGAAAATCCTTCTGGTACATGTCAAATCTTTCAATGTTCAAGATGATAGCGATCTCCTTTCATTATAGTTTCGAGGAATATCAAGAAAATTGTATGATCGAAAATTATTAAGAAAAGTTGTCTTAATTTATTTTTTCTCGAGAGTACAGGTTATCTGGTAACCCCAATTTTCTAGAAAACACCCAAATATTTTTTTATTCTGTGAATGACGTTTTGAACAAGTCCATGTTGACTTGAGATGCGCATAAAAATCTACGATATAAATAAAGACGCCAGGCGTCGCGGCTCTATCAACATTTTTTTTTACAGGAACATACTTTTTTATCATGTCATTCGAAAGATAATGTCATTCTGAATTTTTTTCCGAATACAATTTTTTTCCATTTCTTATCGTCAGCGATCTGCAGCGTATTTTATGTAAATTATATTCCATTTATTTTTTCTGTATTGTGAAAGTATGTCTTCATTCGGAGACATAGATATGATTTTGTGCCTTGAATTCAAGAGGGCTAGTTTTCTGAACGATGTGCTTCTTCAAATAAGATGAAATAAGCGGCTACAGCAAGATGGGGCTCCATGGCACAACGCTGCTAATGTGAAAAGATATTTAGATCAAGAATTCGAAAATAAATGAACCCTTATATTTCGACATAAGCAACTTATAATGGAACAAGGAAATGATATAACTTATATATGGAACATAATGGCTAGATGACCTAGATATGGTTTTGTTTCGTGAAATGAACAAGGCTTTGTAACAAACAATTTCTCTATTATTATATTCATAATATTCTATCTTATAACAATAAACAATATTTTTAATAACAAACGAATAATTTCGAATCATTATGTTCTATATACCGCCCATTATGATCCATACATAAGTTATATCATTTCCCTATTTCATTATAAGTTACTATGGTTGAAATATAAGGGTCTACTTGGACGCATATTATGCGTTTCTTATCTTTATTGTTAAATGGTCCAAGTTATTAGAATCAGTTTGGTATTCCATATTTTTCAGATAACCCTCCGAAAATAATCCATGGGCGTTAGGTTTGGCGATATCTGAGGGGTCCATTGTTTTCTATCCATTTATTTTCGAATTTTTGATCTAAATATTTCTTCACAATGGCATCTAGTCCCATCTTGCTGTAGCTACATATTTAATCATATTTGAAGAAGCACATTTTCTAGAAAACCAGCTTTCTCGAATTCAAGACATAAAATCATATTTATGCATCCAAATAAAGGCATACTATCACAATACGGAAAAAAATAAATGGAACAGAATTAACATAAAACATTGTGCAGATCGCTGACGGTTAAAAATGGGAAAAAACTGTATAGAAAAAAATTCAGAATGAAATTATCTTCCGAATGACATGATAAAAAGGTATGTTCCTGGAAAAAAAATTTTGATAGCGCCACGATACATGACGTCTTTATTTATTTCGCAGATTTTTATGCGCATCTCAAGTTGATCTTGACTTGTTCAAGAAGCCATTCACAGAATGAGAAAATATTCGGACGTTTTCGACAAAATTGGGGTTACCAAGATAAGTGAATCACCTGTACAGGGTATCCCAAATTGCTTGATTTTGGCTGTTTCTGGTACTTCTAGACTAGATAGGTAAAAACGTTGAGGGGAGTCCTGGGCTCGATTTTCGTGAAAACTCCAATAGTGAAAACCGTTTCACGATATCTTCATTTGTTTTGAAAATATAACACCATTTTGAAACTTTTTCGATTCAGAAGATGTGCCATAACTTTTTCATTTTCGAAAATATCTGAAAAAAAAAACTTTCAACAAGCACTTTTTCAATGGGAATAAGACATTATTTTAAATTTTTTTTATCTCAAAATTTTTTTTTTGGAATAAAATGAAAAAAACTCGTTCGTATTTAATATAAAAAATGTGTTTTTTTTTCCACGAGAAAAAAATTTAGTATAGTTTCTTATTTCCGGGCAGAAAGCGCTTCTAGAAAGTTTTCAGATATTTTCGTAAATGAAAAAGTTATGGCACATTGTCGAAATCAAAATTAAAAAAAAAAAATGAAGATATCGTGAAACGGTTTTCACTAAAGGCGTTTTCACAAAAATCGAGCCCAGGACACCTCACGAAATTTTTACCTATCTAGTGCAGAAGTACCTAAAACAGTCAAAATCAAGCAATTTGGGATACCCTGTACTGTAGGTTTCCATATTGAGAATTGATGAAACTTTCAGGACCATTCTTTAGGATCGGAATAATTTTTCCATTAAAATTTTTCTCAATTAGTAATCAAGCGACAGCTCAAACAAACGAGCGAACTCTCCAATCGATACAGAATACCTGAATGACAGTTAAAGTAAATTGATGGTTTTTTTCTGCATCCAACATACTAATTAGTTCTCCCTCATCCGATCCCGAATCGATAATTTCTAATTACAGTTTTCCCGGGCAGCCGTACCTACTCCTCCTCTGCGATAACTGCGGAATTAACATTTTCTTTGTGCCCCCCAGAACCTGCAGATCAACTAATGCCGGCGTATTATCTTTTCATTCTGGTTGTTTATTATTTGCCATTAATTCGGTTGGCTCTTTGAGCAGATACATGTTTGTTCTGCTAGGTTGAAACTGGTGCACAGAGGCTGAAAACTGGAAGTGCCCCGGGCAAGAGGAATATAGAGGCCCAACTGGACGGTAACTTTATGTGAGGCGAAACAATATCGGAACGGTTCTGCACCTGAACTGTTGAACTATCGATCGCTTCATGTTCGGTGTGTATTATTCATAATATTATTCCAGATGGAATACTGCACAACGGCGTGTGAGACGATAAGTTTGCTCTAGTTGATTTAGGAGTATCTGTGATGTACCCCTCGGTAGTTTCGACTGTTATGTAAGGGATACGAACAGACCCAAAGACCTCCGAGCTAGTAAGTTAACATCTTGCAAAAATGCTTTCAAAAAATTGGCTTCTTTGGTTTTCACAATTCTTGACCTATTTGTTAGGAGAAAGTCTATTTGAAAGAATTTTTGTGACATTGCCATCAGTGAACCCCTTCAAGAACTCTCTCGGAAGATGGTCTAGCCATCAACCTTAGCACATTCAATTCAAATTTCATTAGTTTGTTTTACAGGGTGGGCAAAATTGTTGATACATTAACTACAACTTTTTAACTCAACGAGATAGAGAAAAATGAGTGTTACATTACGATCGTCTTTTTCAGAGAAACTAATAATATTTTATTTTCGAGCCAAAATTGAAATTTGGGAGATTCCAACTTGGGTCTATATTATTTATGATAAGTTTTTCCCAAGGTTTTTCAAAAGAAATATACTTGAGAAAAAGTGTTAAAAATAATATATACCTATATGAAATGACTAATAATATGGACTAGTGACAATCTAGATCGAGAAGTAAACTGCAGGAATGTGCTGTCATCGAACCAACGTAGCAATAGACTAGTGTCTGAGTTGTAACTAGTCATCAGTACTACTTAACATCTTCGTCCATGACGACCAAATTCACTAGTCCATATTATTAGTCATTTTCTTCGACGGATTATGAATGTCGCTAAACTATTTTCATTACTATATGAAATAACAAAAAATATCTAAATAAAATGATGTCCGATATGAAAATAACTAGAAAGAAATGAATGTGATATGCCTCTTGAAAAATTATTCAACAAATATTCTTGTTCAATGTGAGTAGGCTCAAGTAAGTATGATAGACGTGTTCGCGACATTGGATTCTTAAGATAATTCGTAATTATCTTAAGCTTTGAAAAAGGCCTTTTCCCCAGAAAAAGTTGCAAAGAATTATAGGGCTATGAGTGATTCCTGCTGAAATATTGACTATGACTTAGAAATTGGCTTACTTAAATATGAGAAAACCTTCCGTTTCTTACAAAATGCTTTGTTTTTTCCCTCTTGAGTTTTCATCTGCGAGCTCCAATCAAATATTTCTTCTCGCTCTAACATATCTTCTGATATGTGAAAAATTTGATATTATAACTGCCGTTTTTAAGTTCGCGAGCATTTAATAATTTTGAATTGCAAAAATATGACAGGCGTTTCTCAACGGTAAAATAAGCTCCGCAATCAATTCTAGAACTAACTTTCGATAAAATTGAAATCCTGAAACCGAAGGAACTGAAAAAGTGGCTTTAATTTCTGAACAAACCTCATAAGGTGGATTCGTATTCAAACACTTGTTTCTGGAAATAGAAATTAAATGATGAAAAATTTCCATAATATTTTTCCATTCTTCAGGAAACTATCATGATTGGAGAATTTTGACAATAATTTCTGAAACATCAGATAAGCCGCCGAGCCCCCAATAAAACGATCATCTGGCGACGTTCAAAAAGAATGCAGAAAATCTTGACGGTACACCCCCCCAGCCACCGCGTTGGGTAGGGGCCCGGTTCTTGAACTTTTCATTTAATTTTTTTATTATTTTAAGAACCAATTGATAGTAAAAACTCATTTTCTCCTAATAATATTTATATATTATTATTATTAGTGAAATTGTTGATGTGTTAAGCTTATCAGACAGCAAAAACTAATGAATGTTTGGTATAATTACTCATATTGAGTCGAGCTAAGTGTAAAAACTAAATTCAAATAACAATAAGAATGAGAAAATATATGATCTTATAAATGTGATTTATAACGAAATCTTCAAAGTAAATATCGAGGTATTTATCGATTCAAATTAATGCAGTTCGTTTTTTCGATAATATAATTCACTACGTGAATAAATTAAAGGATCACAATGAAATCGAAACTTCTTTTCGTAGCGTCAGTAGTTTTTGAGTGATATTAGAAAAACCAACAACAACAAAGTTTGAAACGTTTTTAAGTTTCGTTTTTTGTCCATGGGCGTGAGAAAATTTATTTTTTCTTAACTGCTATAATATTCATTCAGCTTTAATATCCGTTTTTAAGATCTTCATAAGTCCTTTCGTTTTTGATTATCGATATCTTAGTCAACAACCATCAATGATCACACAGAAAGTTGTCGGTTTGTTTCGAGATTCCGGATGAATTCCCTTCAACGCTTTGTATTGCTTTTTCGAAGAATATTTTTTTCCTCTTTTTCACATTAACTAGAAAATGCAACGAAAAAAGGCTTTTTGTGTTCTTTTGGAAAATCAAGCGCTGGATCGAATATTTTGAGAAAACCAATAATGTTAAGTATGCTTTCTACAGTTCAATATGTTCACAAACCCTGCAAAGAGCCAAATCAATCCAGCCAGTCAATTTTTCGTTTCACTGGATCGAATTTTGAAAAAATTGAAGGATCACGATTTTTGCTGTGAAAAGCTCATAATCTCAAACAAGTTTTCGAGTTTTTTCCACAATTATCTTGCAGATAGTGCTTTCATTTCCAAAAACGAAAAATTCGAAAAGTTTAAGAAAATACAGTTATCGCCGGCATTAGCGTTATACAAATCATACCTACCACGTGTGGAGGTTCGGGTTGGAAGAACAATCTACGAAAAGCGCTTGAAAAAGGACAAAATTCAATTGGAGGTTTTAATTTCTTGTTCAAAAATCGTTTATAATGTAATATAATAAGGGAATGCAAAGGCAGAAACGAGTTGAAAATTATAAGCTCTTCAACTTTGGTCAAGTTCTTCCAGAAAACAAACGAGAAAAAATTAAATTTTTTTTCAATAGGGACGGGGCCCGGGAACAATCATTGGGGGGTGCTAGCTGAGAAACGTTACGCGCCACTGAACCACCCTGTACAAGATGTTCCACCTTGCTGCATCAACATTTTCCGAAACGTAAAATATGCCAAATATGTCGACCTCCACGAATTCCTAGCGAAAAAACCCATCTCTTCATCCCTTTCGAAAAGAGTCGAATAGGAGTCGATTGCTAATCTCTCCTAAGTGCGCCTTTGAGCCAGCCAGCGTAATTATGAATGGCTCATCAGGCGGGGAATTGTTTGTGCAACGTGGAAATTGTATTGTGGGGAGATGGCACAGTCTATGCGGCCGTGATTTGCATACAGAACAGGAAACGCGGAACGCATCGCTTATCCGGCATGTCATTCAGAGCTAACTCCTTGAGGACGGTCACGTTGCCTTCGTGCACCTCGACGATTGCAACGACCGAGCTGTCGCTAATCTGAAGGTGGAATGTAGGATTAGTTGAATGCGTTGATGATTGTGGGATTGAACGAACAAGGGTTATTGGGAGTTGTAAAGACGAAGTAATGCATTCAAAATGTGGATTTGTGTCAAGTTATAAATAAAAGCACACTATTTGTAAGGATGAAAATTGATTATCCCCAATTTGCAACAATATCATTTGGCAGACAATGAGAAAATCCTTAGATACGGAAGAGAAAGGGAAAGAAATCAATGAACAGGGTGATTCACTTATCTTGTCAACAGCAATTTTCTTGAAAACCTCTAAATATTTTTCCAATCTGTGAAAAACGTTTCAAACAAGTCAATGTTGTCTTGGGAGCCACGTACAAATCTGCTAAAAAATTAAGATGCCAGGTGTCGTGGCGCTATTAAACTTTTTTTTTTCAAGAAACATTCCTTCTTCATCGTGCCATTCGAAAGATAATTTGATTGTGAATTTTTTTTCGAATATAATTTTTCTCCATTTCTAACCGTCAGCGATCTGCAGCGGATTCTGTGTTGATTCTATTCCATTTACTTTTTTCTGTGTTGTGATAGTATGACTTTATTTGGAGACATAGATATGATTTTGTATTTTTAATTCAAGAGGCTAGTTTTGTAGAAAATGTGTCGCTTCAAATACGACGAAATATATGGCTACAGCAAGATGGTGCCATACACCGCTGCCATTGTGAAGAGATATTTAGATGGAGAACTCGAAAATAAATGGATAGGAACCAATGAACTCATCAGATGTCGCCAGACCTAACGCCCATAGATTATTTTCTGAGGGGTAACCTGAAAAATATGGTATACCAAAAAAAGCATGTGCCCAAGTAGACCCTCATATTCCGACCAAAGAATCTTTTAATGAAATAGGGTAATGATATTCATTCATGTATGGATCATGATAATAATAGAAATAATTCTTTATTTGCCATAATTATACAATAGCATACAAATTCATTTCAAACTGACAATATTGAGGCCAAAAGGAGGTTGAAGACAATTATGGCCGGCATATAGAATATATGATCCGAAATTTTTCGTTTGTTATTAAAATTTTTTTTTATTGTGATGAAATATAATAATTAATCATTTTGATGATAAAAAAATTGTACTAAAGCCTCCCTCAATTTACGAAAAAAATATCTAGGTATCCAAATAAAGGCATACTATCGCAATACAGAAAAAAAATTGGAAAAGAATTAACTTAAAATACGCTGCAGTTCGTTGACCGTGAGAAACGGATATTTTTAGGAAAGACACAAGATTCAGGATTGAAATTCTAAGGGTGAGCTTCAAGTAAGAAGACGACTTCTCGTATATTTTTTTAAGGTTCTGCGACTTCTGGTTTTTCCGGAAGTGACATTAACTTTCGTTGTTCAAAAAGGAAAACCCGTTTTTTATTGCATAAATAGATTATCCATTGAATTTTGAATTTTTCTGATTCCAAAAGTTTGAATTTTCCCGAGAAAATTCTCTAAAATGAGGAAATACGAAAAAAAAATCTCAAAATTGAATTCTGTTGAAAAAAATTCTGAAAGAATTCTGTTTGAATAAACAGAGATGTTTCATCACTTCTAACTTTGACAAAGAATTTTTTACCTCCTGTATCATATTCTGAAAATCACGCTATCGGAAAAGAAGTATCAGCCTTTTTTCTCGGAGATTCTCAAAAATGAGAATTTTTAATGAAAAAACCTCGAAGTTGTCTGTATTTCAACAGAGTTCAATTTCGAGATTTTTTTTTCGTATTTCCTCATTTAAAGAGAATTTCTGTTGAAAAAAATTCTGAAAGAATTCTGTTTGAATAAACATAGATGTTTCATCACTTCTAACTTTGACAAAGAATTTTTTATCTCCTGTATCATATTCTGAAAATTACGCTATCGGAAAAGAAGTATCAGCCTTTTTTCTCGGAGATTCTCAAAAATGAGAATTTTTAATGAAAAAACCTCGAAGTTGTCTGTATTTCAACAGAGTTCAATTTTGAGATTTTTTTTTCGTATTTCCTCATTTAAAGAGAATTTTCTCGGGAAAAATCAATAAGACTCAGAATTCAATGGAAAATCTATTTATGTAATGAAAAATGGGTCTTCCCATTTGAAAAACGAAAATTTATGTCACTTCCGGAAAAACCGGAAGTCCTAGAACCTTCAAAAAATATACGAAAAGTCGTCTTCTTACTTGAAGCTCACCCTTAGAGTTTCAATCCTGAATTTTGTGTCTTTCCTGAAGATATTCTATAGAGCCATATTCGTCATCAAAATAGACATTTTCAGTTCATTACTCCAAAATTAAATAGTTCTTTTCTAAAACTTGGTACCATGTTTCGATCTCAAAAATATTTCATTTGGATGCTGCAGAATATAAATTACCTTATATTACAGTAGAGGTGGCAACTATATCTACTGAAAAACGTTATGCTAGGCTCAAAAAATCAACTTTCAATTAGCCGATATAAGTAATTGCTGAATAAAATGATAAATGAAGCTGAATTCTCGCTCATTGTACGTATCTTACATATTGCACTCATTGGAAATGTGTTTGGTTTCTTAATTTGTGCTCGTCTGACCAATGGCATAGCGCCTATTCTCGTAAGGTGCCAAATACGGGTACGGAATGTTTGAATGCACACCGGTCGTAGGCGTTACGGTATGGGGTGCTATTGCACATGCAAGTAGGTCACCTTTAATCCATATTCGAGGTAACAAAATTCAAAATTTAAACAGCTTCTTCTTGGTCTTGCAGTGTCTTTGTCAGTTTGTATATAATATAAGTTGGATATATTCTTTACTTGTTGAAATGATGTTTGTCAGACTACGATTGTGAATTGTACTCTCGGAGTAAGTTTGTGAACGCAGCACCAATATTGTTATCCCGAACATCGTTTCGGTATTCCGAGCTGAAGATCTACCCATCCTTCACCGAAAGCCAGTCCATACGAAGTTATGCCGCCATCCGAACGCACAACGTGCAGAAATTCTTGTTGGCCCGAACCGTCGCCTACTAGAACACAATATCGGAATCTCATGCATCATTCCAGATATACCGAATGTTCGGCCATGAAAATATTTTTATTTATGTGCATACTCTAACGACCAATATTCTGATTTATGGGAGGTCCGAACGTTGCCAGGCATCCTCGGAATCTTTGCCGCACGTCGATTTTGTATTCCGTGGACGGTCGAACGTGCTCAGCTGGACAAAGAACGCGCCACTCCAACGCCCATGACGTATCGGGGTGTATTGTTTCGAAAATCGGAACCGGCGTCGATTTTCGGCGAATCGTAGACAATGGGGATCGGAAATTCTATGCTGAGCGAATTTCCGACGAAACATTCGCAATTGCACACGGGATCAAATTGGGGATGATCGATCATAATTAGAAATTGAAAAATGACGGGTCGGTATTAGTCAGTTCATCGACTGAAATATACTGCTGCAAGGAAAATGAGTTCAAGAGTTTCAATACTCCTCCAAATGTTTCTATTTTTCTCATAAAATTTTTTTATGAGTAATCTGAATGTCTAACTGTAGTCCATCCAACGAAAAGCGATAGCGCCAGTAAACAACTAAATGTACGCCCATAGGGATATGAATATTTTCATTGGCTGCCGTTTAGTGCTATCTCCGTCTTCTCAAGATCTGCGTTACGACAATCAAGTGATTAATCTTGAATTCCCAGTTACTTGTGACAGAATCGGTTGCGAGATCAGTACATTAAATCCGCCTTGTTGTTTTGGCGCGCTATCTCTCCTCGTTGGATGAACTACAGTTGCGCTGAGGAACAATGATTGTTTCAATTAGGTTTTCTTCGTAGATGGCACCAGATGTTCGTTCATTTCATTAAATTTGATTCCTCATGTTCATGAACTTTCAAAAAAAATTCAATTCAAAGAATTCAAAGAATTGGTTCTAAATTCAATATGTGAACCGTTTTCAAAACACTAAATGATTTAAGATATGTACAGGGCGATTGTTTATATTTTACTCAAAAGCTATCTCAGCTAATGTTGGTCGTACAAAAACGTTTGAATGGGCAAATTTGAGGTATTTTTTATGGGCATTCAGAATTCAGTACTAAGAAATTCATAAAGGCAATCAAAACCTGAAAATTTGTTGTAAACAATTTTTTTAAATGGTTCACTCTGTATTTTATTTTTGTAATCGGTAGAGCTTTTTCTTCTGTTTTCAAATATTCATACTTAATTGAGGTTAATTCCGGCAGTTTTTGAAAAATATGGATAGTTTCGTCTAGATCTAAGGCAGCTGTGAAATGCCACACGATAACGATGCGATTTCTTCATATCAAAGGAACCGTGGATAAAAAACAACTGATATTTATTTTATTTATATACTTATTAACTACAAGTTGAATTAAGTGTTCAAATGACCCCCATGTACGTCTACACACAGTCGATATCTTTTAATTTATTTTTTAAGGGTTTTCCTTACCATTCATAGAATATATTGAGGTTTTCATTCATTTCTTCCCCTATACTGAAATTAATGTCTTGAATATACTATATTTCACTTTATATTTCGAATGTCCCCATGAAAAAGTGCCCAAGGAGGTTGAGTAGGGACTATCAGGAGGCCATAGAATAGAACTTCGATATAAATAAATCACAGCATTCTCGAGTAGCCTTACACATCTGCCATATATTAAGATGAAAAAACCTATAATTTTCAAACACTGCCGAAATTAACCTCAATAAAGTATATTTATTTGAAATCAGAAGAGAGAACTCTACCGATTAGAAAAATAAAATACAGGGTGTACCATTTAAAAAACAATAGTTAACAACAAATTTTCAGGTTTTCGATGCCTTTATGAATTTCCTGGTACTGAATTCTGAATGCCCATGAAAAATACTTCAAATTTGCCCATTCAAACGTTTTCGTACGACCAATATTAACTGAGGTAGCTATTGGGTAAAATATAAACAATCACCCTGTACGTACAAAAACTAAACCTTTGAATAAGAAACGAATATAAAAAAATTATATATACAATATTCCCTGTATTTGTGGAAAAACCTATATAGGTAAAACATCAAGACCCTTCGAAATTAGAAAATTTGGATAATATGGAAAATAGAGATATTGGTAGATCGCAGATCATGTGTGTTCCAATACCGGCGATCAGATAATGGATTGGAATAACTCGTAAGTTCTAATGACGAAACCTAATAGTTATAAAAGAAAAATAAAGGAGTCGGATTGTATTTCGTTGGGCGAAATTGATAATCTGTTCAATTTTTCGGTGGGTATGGATCGTATTTGGAATGATTTGTTGAAAAAGGAACTGATTTCAGGGAACTTTGAGATAAAGGAGCAATATGATCATCAAAGAAATTATTATCTGTCTATTGTAATCATGCATTTACAAATTCCGATTGAGGAATTAAAAATTCTTACGATTCCGGAGAAATCATGTTTGGAAATTGTCTGAAGATAGAGTATGACATTGAAACGTTACAAAGCTCAAAAGTTCGAAGTGTTGTTTCTGTGAAGTTTTATCGTTTCTCGAAGATTTTCTGAATAGCATTTGAACATATATGAGGATGTTCTTTGCTTCATTCCATAGAAATTAGAAAATCGCTCAGGATATTTTTCCAATTGATTGTGACTATGGTCGTCGGGAACTCTGTGTTTCCTATCGTCATTCGACTAAAAAACTGGACTCTAGAAGATAGATAGAAGATAGATATTACACTCTATACTGAATGAACGATACGCGAACGTCGTTGTTTCGGAGAGAAACTTTGTTCTTTATATCAGGCAATCGGTGTTGACTGATTAGAACGCAAGAAGCCGCTTCCTTCGCTGCTGACAGTAGACAAACCTCGTAGCTCATTGCCGCCTGTGTTGTAGCAGCTACAAACGCTCGTTTCGCGTGAGCGCCCAGCCGCTTCAATACGCTTCCAGAGGACGATACATGACATAATAGTCTAATATCCCATTATTTCATGTATTTTTGTACATGTTTTATAAAAATAAAGTCGATTTATCATTATTATTATAACCAAGAAATCCGAAAAAAACCTGTAACAATATCTGTATGGCTTGCGCAAAAGGGAATAATTTTTCTTTAGGAAAAAGTTGAGTTGCGACACGATTCCAAGTGAATTAATGGCACCATTCGTCGGAACTTTCGAAATTCGAAGTTTTTCGATAATCTCATATCATTTAATCCACGTGCCCATCAGTTGCCGTGTTTATCTGCCGAAACGGTGAGGCGAACGAGACAGAATGCAAAAATTCGGTCGTTAATCACAGGACCCGACGAGCCCATTCATTTGGGTCGTGGAAATGACAAATTCCATATCCTAAAAGCCCCGGCAGCGCGAGCTCAGGTGTCGTCTGGACGCAATTTAAGCTTTCGCCGATCCCATTAAAATTTCCTGCTACTATCGGATGCCGCTAATGAACGAGGCAACATCCAGCATTTATCAGCTGATTTATTAGCGATGCTCATAATGGCTAATACGCGTGGGACAGATGGATCATCGTTACACGCCGGCAATTGTTTCATTCCGATGAAAATGGCACGTCAGGTTGATTTCACTTCCCTCCGAATTAGACGCCAAAGCTCTTGGACGTACCTCAAAAACATTAAACATTAAATGCTACTCATGAAATACAAATACCTAAAACACGCAAACTATTAAACATGAAGCAAGAAACAACAACGAAGAATGTTCACACTTCTAAATACTCAGATATTCCTTTTCTCCGTAGAGAATGAGCCCCCGAAATCCTCGAGGGCAAAAACAAAAAATGTGCACTTTTGAAGTTGTAATTGTTCCTCGGGCCATGTATGTTCATAGGGTTCAAAAAAAAAATTAATTGAATGCATGTGTGAAAGAATTCATGGCCTACTAATAAAAAAACAAACGAACATGGATTCTTCTGATTTTTGAAGCTAAAATTTATTGAAGGTTGAGCTGTGATACATCAATGTATTCAGAAAAAGAGTTGCAAAAATTTGACATAAAAATATACAAGTATTCTATCCGAAATCCGATTCTAGATACCCTCTTTGACCTTTAATAATAAATAATACCGTTGTATGTTTTTCTTAAGTGTGGAAATGTTAGTTCTCATGAGCTTGAAGATCCCGAACTCTAACGAAATTACCATTTTTCATTTATAATAAACCATTCGAAAACAACCGTTTTTTAATGCAAGTGCTTTAACAATATTGCATTCGAATGTTATGCCGACAGGGTCAAAATTTTATTTGGGTCACAGCTGAGTTTCTATGCGTCTACTAGTTGAAAAAACAACAGAGCTGTGGCCGGATTTGTTTCATGCTAGATGATTGAAGGGTAGGTCCTTAATATGATAACCTAGCTGTATACCCGATATGCGTTTCTCGGATTCAGTACCGTATCCATAGGTTTCAGCCTTGAATTGTTAAATGAGGAAATGACCAATTTCCTCATTAATTACAAATATATTACCAGCAGTTTTAATTTCTTTCATCTTAAACAAAGCCTGAGGAATAATTACCTCTCAAAAAAGAGAACATTTTCATTTTCGCCCTATCTTTAAGAAACAAGAAAAGTTGAAATATAACTGTTCGTTGATTTGAGAGTATTACCTACCACAAAATTGACAGATTTTCGCAAAAACCAATTTGGGACAGTGTATTATTTATGTTTTACCAAAAAAATTTTAAAATTGAAACAGCTTCTTCTGGCAGTCTTCGTAAGACATTATAAGGGCGACAAAGAAATTAGGGAATCTGAATAGAATGCATGCAATTTTTCCAACAAAAATCCAATAAAAGTCTATGAAAGATTAACATGAAGCTGTCCTTCAAAATCACGCACATGTCCTTCAAGTTTTTTCATTATGAAATATCTTCGATTGAGTTTTTCTTCAAACACGTAGAGGCAGGGTTTTTTCTAATGATGTTTTTCCTGAGCGCTTGTATTGACATGAAGGAAAGGAAAAAATAGTTTGTTTACTGAATTATTTTCCGAACCGTACACCTCTTGCTGAATTTTGTAGTTGTTAGCTCTACAGAGTTACTGCTATGCGGAGAAAAATATATAATACCCATTCAGAAACTCTATCTGACCTTGGAATTACCTTGAAATCTAACTCCAAGGTCAGATTGAATCTGCATTCGATGTCCCTCGAAGACCAACAGACTTTTATTTGAAGAATTTTCCGATCCAGAATTCATGAGAAAGCAAAAATTCAAAATACACATTCTGTGAAGATTGAAACAACAGGAGCTCGTTAAATTGAACCTCCACAATCAAATGAAGAAAACAGTATAAACCCCATTCCCATTCGTTCAGCTTGGATGGCGAGAGAACTTTGTCCCAATTATGATGAAACTTGTGAAAAATACGAAAATTAAAACTGAAAAATTCTTCCCCCGCCCGAGAAAATTCCGCAAGGAGAATTAATTCGGTTAATTCTTTCTGGCAACCCCAACTGAGAATTCGATTAGAGTCGAAGAAGTGTTGGCTCATTACAATCTGAGTTGAATTAATATCTCTGTCTCGATTTTTTCATATTATGTTTAAATTTGATTCATCGTCGTTAAATTGGAATTTATGTTAGCGTCCGTATGATTTTCTCAACAATGCGAATTGCAAATTTTCCCACAAATCTTCTTTGTTCGTTTTTGGTGAAGCAACACTTTTTTCAATCTACATTGTGCAAAAATATTAACGCACATTCTGAAAACGTCAATTTTAATCAATGTTAACTCTACATTGACTTCATAACTTATTTTTTATGTTCCCTCGGGAAGGTTTTGAACATAACAAGACACATTAAATGGAAGAAAAACTCCGGATTTCACCGAATCTTATGTGAAAGAAGAGATTTGAATAATTTTCAGAATACTGAAATGCTGATAAGTGATTTAATACTTGGTATTTCCATCCCTTGCGTTAATTACAGCTCGGCAACGACGGTTCATACTCAAAATGAGTGATCTCAAAATGTTCTGATCTAATCCTTCCCAGATTTCTCCGAGTTGAATTCCTAAGTCATTAAGAGTAGCTGGATGATTTTCTGAACTTCTCAGCCTTTTATTGAGGTTGTCCCAAACCTTCTCAATCGGATTGAGATGTGGACTTCTTGCTGGCCATTCCATTTGAGAGACTTCAACCTCTTCAAAGTACTCCTGAACGATGCGCGCACGATGTTGTCTGGCATTATCGTCCATAAAAATGAAATTTTCACCAATGTATGGGGCAAATGGCACACATGCTCTTCAAGAATGTTCCTTATATACTTATCAGCATTCATAGTTCCACTATCAACGACCACTAGGTCTGTCCGAGCAGTCAAAGATATTCCACCCCATACCATAATCGAAATTGCACTGAGCATATCTTTCATGTGGACGTCTGTATACAAGGGAACGTCGATCACAATGGTAGAGGCAGAATCTAGACTCATCTGTGAAGAGAACTCTTTCCCAATCGGCCTCTTCCCAATGGTTATGATCTCTCGCAAAATCCAAACGCGTCCTTCGATGGGCTGGGGTAAGAGCTGAGCCTCTTGCTGCGACACGAGGCCTTAAATCATATTCTCTTAGGCGATTTCTTATTGTCTGAGTGCTAATTTGCACCCGATGAGTTCGCTCAAGCTGATTTTGAAGGAGGCGAGCGGTTGCAAACCGTTGTCTCAACGAAGAAACTCTCAAGTAACGTTCTTGAATGGCAGTTGTTACCCGTAGTCTACCTTGTCCTGGTCTTCGGACATTCATACCTGGCTCCCTGAATCGCTGCAACATTCTAGACACACTTGCATGGGAAACTCCAAACCTTCCTGCAATTCTTGTGTATGTCCACCCTTCTTCTCGCAAAACTACCGCTTGGACACATTCCTCTTGGGTCAAATTACGTTTTTCGCGTTGCATAGCGATCGAGTGTAGAAAATCAAACCAAGGAAAAACGATTGATCACTAGAATTGATCGAGAACAACTGATTTTAGAATGTTGCCAATACATTCAAAATCTGATAATATCATCTTTTTTCATTCCTGCTGGAAAAAAACATCTGTATTGAAGAAAAACGTTGTAAGTGGATAACATTGGCATGCATAATTCTGATAAAAATAATTATCATTGATGACACCTTCAGTTGTAGCATAAATTCGAGATTTCCATAATGTGCGTTGATTTTTTGCGCAGTATATTTGCTCCTGACATATTAAAAGAAGGATTATTAGCACCATTTTCATTATTCGAAAATTTTCTGACTGTTTCTGTTTCAGTGACTGGGAATGAACACCCTAAAAATTGAAGAATGCACAGTCCCAAAAACCCAGAGACTTCCAAGAAAACATCACACCGATAAGCCTTGAAAGAAGCAAGGGAAGAAATCTCGTAATATCCAGCCAAATTACCTGATTCGAATGAAACCTCGCTAATCAGCATCCACTTGTTCGTGAATGATAATCGGAGCTTGATGAACTTGGCCGGCTTCCCGTGCAGCTTAATCGTGATATTCCTGGCTGATTCCCTGGTCAGATCCACGGGAATCATCGCGTGGACAGTGCTGGCCTGGTATCTTTCGCCGTCGATGCTGAAGAGGATCTCGGCCTGGTTGAAAATCTGGAAAACAAGGAGTGAATCAGGTTTAGAACAATCTTGGTTATTTTCGGCTAAGAGATATAATGCTCTGAAAGTTTGTGAGGGTTATAAGGATTTGAATTTTGGACCAGCAATATGAGAGCTAAAATTTTGACGAAGACATTGACACCCAGAAGGAGCTGCTTGAATTTCAAGTTAATTTTTTCTTGGTGAAACATTGTACAGCAAGAAGTAAATGATTAATTCACAGATATGGCTCTATAGAATATATTTAGGAAAGGCACAAGATTCTGGATTGAAACTCTAAACGTGAACTTCAAGTAAAAAGACGACCTCTCGTATATTTTTTGAAGGTTGTAGGACTTCCGGTTTTTCCGGAAGTGACATCAACTTTCGTTTTTCAAATGGGAAGACACATTTTTTATTGCATTCTCCATTGAATTCTGAGTCTTTTTGATTCCAAAAGTTTTAATTTTCTCGAGAAAATTCTCTTTAAATGAGGAAATACGAAAAAAAAACTCTAACTTGAACTCTGTTGAAATGCAGACAACTTCAAGGTTTTTTCATTAAAAATTCTCATTTTCGCGAATCTCCGAGAAAAAAGGTTGATGCTTTTTTCTCGATAGCGTGATTTTCAGAATAAGATACAGGAGGTCACGAATTCTTTGTCAAAGTTAGAAGTGACGAAACATCAAAAAATCGTTGTCTGCAAATCGGATCCCCATTTTTTCGAAGAATTTTCGAAATCTTCGTCAAAAAATAATAGGAGCATATGTCTAAGAGTTTTATTCCAAAATGGATATTTTTCGAGATATTCAGGAAAAACGATTTTGTGTCCAATTTTCAATCTCAATCTCATCCAGTGAATTTTGGAAATCTGTTATCGAAGAAAATATTTTTTTATAGTTCAGACGAGTTCAGTTTTCTTTATTTTTCAAAGCTTAGGATAATTAACGCAAATTTTGAATTTTTGGGAATTTTTTCAATTCTGGAGAATTTCTATTTTGTCATAGTAAGAAAATTTGAATTTTCAGTAATGAAATTGTTACATATTCGGTTAATTATTCTTTCAAAAGCATTAAAAATTATTACAAATCATTTTTTTTGCAGTCTTGAGAATTTTTTACGTTAACTTCACTAATACTTACATTTAAAACTATAAACCAATTGTTGCTCTCGCATTACAGATGATAATTCAAGAACTTATCTCATCTGAACTATAGGAAATAGTTTCTCGTTAACAGAATATTCCAAAAATTTCACTTCATCGCTAATTACTTTCCAGTAAAAAAACACATTTGGAATGAGATTGGAAATTGACGAAAAAATCGTTTTTCCTGAATATGATATTTTGATGTTTCGTCACTTCTGACTTTGGCAAAGAATTTGTGACCTCCTGTATCATATTCTGAAAATCGCGCTATCAGAAAAAAAGCATCAGCCTTTCTTCTCGGAGATTCTCAAAAATGAGAATCTATCATGAAAAACCTCGAAGTTGTATGTATTTCAACAAAGTTCAATTTTGAGATTTTTTTTCGTATTTCCTCATTCAAAGAGAATTTTCTTGGGAAAATTAAATTTTTTGGAATCAAAAAGACTCAGAATTCAATGGAGAATCTATTCATGAAAAAAAATGGGTCTTCCCATTTGTTCAAATGGTAAGATCTCTTCGTTATGAACATGAAATTCCCAAGTTCATTCATTTGATTCACTCAGCAAGTAAGATCTCAAGCCTCCTGCTTTCTCAA
Organism: Hippodamia convergens; assembly: GCA_038502775.1. Taxonomy (NCBI): domain Eukaryota; kingdom Metazoa; phylum Arthropoda; class Insecta; order Coleoptera; family Coccinellidae; genus Hippodamia; species Hippodamia convergens. Next base: position 19,344,876 of record CM076608.1, read on the forward strand.
AACCAAAGAATTAGTAGTTTTGATTCATACATAGTACTCTCATGTTATAATCCTTATGATATTTCAATTGTATCCTCTATTTTTCCGATGGACACTGATCCTGCTTCTCAAAAGCAGATTTTCACTGTAAATGTCGTATCGATTGATTAATTTTGCACTCTCTATAGACAAACGTTATAGATTGATTTTCATATCAATATTTTCTCATGTATTAATCTCATTGATGAACAGACATAGACGATTGAGCTTTCAACGCAGGTATCTCCTCTAAGGCCTAATCTCAGCCTGCTCTGATGATTCATTATTCAACCTTCTGTTTTTCTGATCGACAAAGAGGGTCTCACAATCATTTTTTTTGACTGCTCGGTCACTGAAAATGTTGTGTTTGAAATTGAACGAATTCGTTTTTGAACGTCTCTAGATTACCTCTGTTTATAGTTGGATAATGTCACTCTGAGTTTATAGATGATTTCAATATTTGTATTTTTTACTGAATAAGCTTCATGGTGGGTGACTTATTCATTTCATGATTGTGAATGATTTCAATCAATATTTAACACTACCATCTCCAACCCAATTATCTGGTTACACTCCGTCACAGTAATTTTACAAAATCTGATTTTGAACAAGATTGAATTATCTGCATGTTCATTCTGTGAACCAATTCCTGATCCCACATCTTGGGTAACTCATTTATTAGTCTTCCTTCATGAGTGTTGAGATTTCCTTCTCTTCGAAATAAAAATTGTGAATTGGTGAAAAGTCGTAGATAAATGAGCAGATCGTCCAAGGATAACTGAAAATTCACTCCAGCAACCCCCATCCGCAAAACTGAAGGAGCGAAAGTTTCTCGGCCCTTCCCAAACTCCGGTATAGCTTTCGGCAGGGCTCATTACGGGTCCCACTCCAATCAAACGGGCTCCAGTACCCCATCGAAACATTCACTTAACTCATATTCCTCGCCGAAATCAAGAAAGTATGAAGCGAAAACTTCGGGCGGAATTACAGGTAACTTCTGACCGAGAAGTCGTCCGGCCCTTCATGCGGACTTTTCTAATCCTTGCCGAGCCCTTTTACTCCCCTTCCCTTATAGGGAAGGATTAGGGAGCGAGGCGCGGAAAGAGCTGCAAGTTATTCGGGCGGAATTAGAAACTTTCCCGAAATAAATAGGAACCCAATCAAATATTTAATCATGTCGTCGGATTCGACGGCGTTTTACGACGTCAACTCGTTTTTTTAATAACGATCGGGCATTAACGAGTTTCTGCTCTTTTACGCCGACTTCGTCTGCAGTTAAATTGCATTCATTAGGCGGAATTGTTGATAGAAAATTTTGGAAGCTAAGTTCGACCGGGAGTTGTTCAATGTGTGATCAATCTTGTTGTCTGCAGGGTGTCTTTGAGGGATGGTAACATCGTAGCGAACTCAGAAATATCTCTTTTGAATCAATAGTTAATTTTTTAAAAGAATGAATTCGTCTTTGATAGTTTATTCAAAAGTTCAACACCTATAATGTTTTTACCGTTCGATATTTCAAGAAAGAGCACGTGTGGCACTCGAGGTCTGCGGCGGTAAAGCATAGCATCTATTCAGAAATAAGAAGAAAATATTGTTGATTCAAAATCAACATAACTTTGAGACAAATATCTGGAAAATAATGCGTCAATAGTGGTCCCATATTTTGCTGTGGATTCTTGTGGATCATTATTCATTTTTAAATTCAATTTTTTCGAAAGAAACACTTTCAACCGCTCTAATTTTTATCAGCGAAGTTAATGTTGAAATCACCAGCTGAGATGAGTGGAAATTTATTACCATTTGTACCGAGTGTTTTCGACCCTTCTTCACTGTACTCCAGTAAAGTGCGATGAATAAAATGCTCTACCTCGTCCAATTTTGGATTCGGAGAAATGCAAATTGCTACCATTACTATGTGTCATGCACAAATATCTCCAACAAATGGGCGTCTAACATTAACATCGCTAACGTCTTCAATATTTATTTCAATATTCGGAGTCATAATATTAGTAACATTATTACTATTTTGGTAAATAGCTAGCCCATCTTTTGGAACAGGATCTCGTTTTAATTGAACAAATTAGGTATTTCAATCGGATTATCACGCGTCATGCATGTTTCGGTAGGAGGTTTGTCTCGTAACTGAATCTTGTAAATCGTATTTGTGACTAGGTATGTAAACTTTGGCAATTGAAGTCATTATTGAAATGCCATTTCTATTACTAATGAAATCTAAGACACTTTGAGCTATCGTCTGAACACTATTTTAAGACAGTCTTTTGAATTCTTGTAACAAAGATGCAGTCGATGCAGCTTGCCTTCGATTATGATAAAACTTAAATGCATAATTATAATTTTTTGTCGTAATATAAAATTTTTCAATATTAGTCACCCGAGAGAATACAACATAGATGAGTTCCTGAAAATATGATTTATTATACTCACATACTATTTCGTCAAAAGTTCCACCTTGCGACTTATGTATAGTTAGAGCAAGAGCTGAAGTGAATGGAAAATGTTTTCGTTTGGCTATACATCTTCTATCCGATGTTGATGAAATATTTGCCGTTCGTAATTCAATGGGATCAGCGAGATTACCAACTCCATTCTGCACTGCTAGAGTGGCTGCACGCATCCGTCTAGTCGCAAGCACCCAAACACCGTTCCGAAGTTTGTCGAACGGAACCGACGATACACGGCTGTGTTAGGTTCTTTCGTTACGGAATTTCTACATTCGATCGCCGCGTTCAAAGCCTGAGATAAAAGCTATGCAATAGCTTGAAAATGTGTAATTATTGACGAACCCCGAAAGATTTCAACACCAGTCATCTCAATAACCAACGCTGTTACTTATGCTGGGCATAATGTTTAAAATTGGAGCTTTCCCCCCTCCTATCTTGTCTACGCTCCTGGCAAGTTCAACCGTCAAGTTCACTGGTTCATTCGTCAGTTCTAGGGCGTCTTAAAAACAGCTGACTGAATGCGATAAATTCACTTTCTGTCTGTCAGATATTTCAGATTTCCGAGATGGGGAACAAATCATTAATTTTTTCATCTCGTTTTTACTCGATTGTTCTAACGAGCATTCTTGTGTTAAGAACTGTAGTTAGATTTTCTCCTTGAAGAACTTACATATTTCCCCATCTCATTCAATTTTGGTGCAAATTAGGTATGTATTTTCAGTCTCCTCAAAATTATTTTTCATATTTCATTTCTCCATTATAGTATATTGCTAATTACTGTTCTCGAGTTTCAGATGAAAGAATCCTAAGGGTAGTCCCTGGATTTGGTTGATTTTCTGCAGAACACGATGAGACCTTTTCTGATATGGTTCAACAGTCAATTGTAATACACATGAAACTGATTGATAGTCTCTTGTCCTCGTTTCACCCTGGAAGGTCTCCTCTGATAATGGTATACTCAATCATTCGGTAGAATCTACTCATTACAATTCTTAACTCTCAAATTCATTCATTTGAGTTTACTAACAGTTTGATCTCAAGCCTTCTGCTCATTTTGTATCGCTCATAATTTATCAATTGTCTTTTTTTTCTAATCGCGTTCACTCGTGAGCATCCTGTTTCTATAAATGTTGTATTCATCGATGAATTTTATACGATTTAAACTGAGCTTTTATTTTGAGGTATTACTGTACCCAACTAGTATCAGATTATGCTTTTGCATTATATTTTGCACGATGATTCACTTCTAATTCCAATCTCATCGACGAATACCCTGTATCTTCTGCCTGGAATGAAGAATTGTTTTAGTTCCTTGTCAATTTACCTGTGTGATCCAGTTCGGTCAAACAATTGACCAAATCAACTCAATCTGACCAGCAATCAGCCCGTCTATAGGATTCAACAGCGATTGAAGTAGACACAATTACCTAGGTTGAACGGAATGATTGTTTGTTGAATTGTCATGCGTTTGCTCAAAGGATTGTTCAACATGAAAAGCACCCTCGTGAGATTTGGTCTAGGAGAAAATAACAACTTCCCACCTAATTATCTATGAACAAAGGCTCCCAAAATAAGACGGATATATTTTTCATGATGTATGAATAGTTTGAAAGCGTTGTTCATACGAGACATTTTCATGGGTATATCCTATTGAAGATAGTTTTGGCTTTACTCTTCTTTCTGGGTTACACCCACTTTAGTATTTGTTCGAGTCCTAGTACTCATAGGCGATCTGTCAAGAATTATTCAGCAGCACCATGATTTCGAAGATTGAGTTGAACCCAAATTTTTTCTGGACCGTAAAATGAAATTTAGGCAACCCTCACAGGTTTTTATTTCATAATTTGTTGTTCTTTTTCTTTGTTCGCACGAATTTAGTTTTCAATTTATCAAATTCATCGAAACTAACATTAACAAACGTCATACAATAAAATCAACATTTCGAGTGATGGAATCTCCAAATCAATTTTTTTTCGTAAGTACCTTTTCCGGACAATAGATTTCAAACATAAATGACTCGATGACTCCAATAGTCATCTTCACCGCGAACTTATGGAGGCGTATTATTCGTGGAAAGTTTTTATAACAGAGAATTTGAAAACAATTAGCAGTTTCTATTCTGATTTTATGAGACTTACTTTTGTCTGCTGAAAGTTCAAAAGTTACTCTAGCAAATTGTGGTCTTGCAGAGTGACCGACAATTTGACTTGCGCTGAGCTTAATCTTAGAGGATGACTATGAAGATTGGAACTACACTTTATGTAAACATTCTGAAATCATTTTCAACTAACATGAGATTCGAAAAGTGGGGGTTTTTATCATTGGATCAATTATTTTTATGACTCTCCAAGATGGGACATTAATGGTGTTGAAGGCTGCTGTGAGGTTTTCAGAAGAATAAGAAAAGCTATAAATTATTGCTTTCGATCTTACCTGTACTCCTCTAGTGAACATATTGTTGCAGTGCAAATGAACCGCATGGAATTCCCGAATTCCTTCAAATTCGAAGGTTAGATCCACAGGCTCCCCTCCTCTCGTACTGTTGCTCCATCCAACCCATCTTGTTCCTGCAAGAAATATTGATTAAGTCCGGGGTAAAAAAATATAGACCTTTTTTCGATATTTTATTTCTTATACAGGGTGTTTTACGAGTCGTTAGCCATAGCCTAATGGTGAATGCAGGACATCTAGGCCTTTCAGAAAAATTGGTTGTTTTGTATCCTAAGACTATTAGTTACTGAGATACGGGGTGTTTCATGAACATTGGCTTAAATTTTCGATAGCTATAACTCTGGAATGCAACGTCCGATTTCGATCAAATTTTATGTGTTTGTTCACTCCGGGAAGCTTTTTCAAATAGTTGATGAATTATCCATAATTTCAGGGCAGTACTAAGAATATCTTGATTTTTCTTTCTAGCCCCAAAATCTATATTTTTTTCATTTCCCACAGAAATTTCGTCATTGCCATGAGAAACAACATAAGTTATTCTAAAGAATTCAATTTTCACTTTGCATGGCATACTTGTCACGAGAGAATAGGAACCGGACAAATTCATGCCTTATGTAAGTTTTTCGAAATGCGGTCCTGTTTTTATCCCTTTGTAGTTAATATTTATTGTGTTTTGCCGAGATTTTGAATTCTGTTCAAGTCCTTCTTATTTTGAAACCTCAGTTTCCATTAGGTGTTCGTGAAAAAGTGAATGAAAGTATGCAAAACCGAGCTCTCAAATCAAAATCAAAATGAAATCACATATTGAATTTTGATATTAATGATGTGAACCCTCTTAGAAAATGAAATCCGTAAATGAATTTGCTTCACAAGGGAAATAAGTATTAAATTTTATTCTTTCGAGATCTTGGTAATCATGCCACAGAGGTCCGCCAATTCCTATCCATCTGTGAATTTTCAGAATGTATCAAATGTTGAATTCTTAGCCAAAACACGACGAGTTTTGTTATTGAATACCCCAACTTCTCCTTAATTCTTCATATCCTTGTTTTAATTTTTGAACATCTTGGTAATAATAAGAATTTAATTTTTCTTGTTTTAAGATTCGGTTTAGTATGGGTGATGTTCAGAGCGTTTCCTATTCTTCTGGTACTTGTTGGATTCAGAGCTAGCGTATCCAAAATTTCTTGTTTTTCACTGGAAGCTCATTACGTGTGGTAACGTGCGAGAATCTTTAATGTCACAGGTGGCGAACATTCTTCTAATAGGGAATCTCTGACAATATTCTTGCACTCCTGCTCTGCAATTGTCATTGTAAAAACCATACACAAATATCATATCGAAATATTCACAATTGGTGTAAATCTGAGACGTAGTTCGACTTTTGGATGAAAATTAGACTACCTCTGATTTTGACAGCGATATTCAGAAGCAAAGAACATTTTCTCTTAAAATCAATTAACACAAATATTCAATAATTGAATAAAGCCATATTTCTTGCGAAGTAAAAGTCAGAATTTTTTGTTTTTCGGAAGTTATTCATTCACGTATTACATTTTCCAAGAGGGTTTACTTCATTTGAACCTTAGCTCGGTTTTGCATACTTTCATTCACTTTTTCACGCAAACCTAATGGGAACTGAGGTTTCAAAATGAAAAAAACTTAAACAAAATTCAAAATAAATCAAAATCTCGGCAAAAGATAATAAATATTATCACCATAGGGTTAAAAACAGGACCGCATTTCGAAAAACTTACATAAAGCGTGAATTCGTCGGGTTCCTATTCTCTTGTGACAAGTGTGCCATGCAAAGTAAAAATTGAATTCTTCAGATACCTAATGTAGTTTCTCATGGCAATAACGAAATTTCTGTGAGTAAAAAATATAGATTTTGGAGCTTGAAAGAATAATCAAGATATTCTGAGTACTGCCCTGAAATGATGGATAATTCATGAATTGTTTGAAAGAGTTTCCTGGAGTGAACAAACACATAAAATTCGATCGAAATCGGACGTTGCATTCCAGAGTTATAGCTATCGAAAATTTAGGCCAATGTTCATGAAACACCCCCTATTTCAGAAACCAATGGTTTTAGGATACAAAGTACCAATTTTTCTGAAAGGCCTAGATGTCCTGCATTCACCTCCTGAAACACTCTGTATATTATTTTGGGGTAGAAAACAACATGATACTAATACTATATTATGAATGCGTAAGTTTGTGAGGATGTATGTATGTACTGAGAGGCCGTAAATTTCAGTGAATAATTTCAAATCAATGAAGAATGCAGCATTTAACTCGAGAGAGTAAACTACCCCTAAAACTTTGTACTTCATTGACAATAGAAAAAATTTTAAGTATCAATGGGAAAAGAAAGTAAAAGTATTTGATTTGTACCTTGATGTCTAGACGACATGAATAATAGGAATCTGCACTGAAAAATGTCTATTTCATTTGAAGAAATCAATTTAACCTTGAAATAACTTTGAATTTAAGGTCAATGTTGAAACAAAATATATTCATTTTCTTTTCTCCTTGATACAATATTCAAAAGTACATCGTTTTCGAGATAATTTACTGCCTCCTGTTGAATTCCGCACTTTGTATTCGAGAAAGTTCTTCTGAAAAACGCGTTCTTAAAGCTTGATGTTACCCTGGCAGCTTTCTCCGTAAAAAAAATTCAAGCCGGGACAACCTCACGACGAAACCTTTCACCCTCACAAACTCGCATTTTTCGTAATTAAAATTCAACCGGAATGGAATAAACGGAAAAACAAGGAGCCTCGGCTTTTTTCGAAGTGGGTATTTCTCCCTTTGAACGCTCGCGCCCCGAGAAAGAAGTAATTTTCCCGAATTATCATTTCGTAATTCACCGGCAAACGCGACAGCAGAAAGATATACTCGAGTCGAAGACGCGAAAGAAGGAATAACAATTTGCCGAATTAACAAGGAAATTGTCCCCCGAAACGGGTGCACCTGTACAAAACTCCACTTAAAATTCATGTATTCGACAGTGCACACAGATAAGCTGTTCGGCGTCTGGGGTCGGGAGATAGTAGCGCCCTTTCCGCGACGCGCTTTATCTTGGCATCGGGACGCAAATACGACGGGGCCATGCCGCGTCACGTAGCGAGAAGTTGGCGCTTTTTATTGCGGTTCGAGTTCGGAAAAAAAAAATTGCCGGTGAGGCTGGAAGGTTCGAGATGCGTGCCAGACTTGGATAACGTTGCAGGCGGCCGTGTATCTGAATTTTTTTGTAGTTCGTATCCGGGGGAATAAACCTGGGAAAGGTGTGCGTGGGTGGGAAGAGTAGGGTTATTGTTGATGAATACCATTGGGGAATTTTGTACCTTTCACCGGTTCCATTGAAACCTTGGACTTCTGAGATCGTTTCTCTCAAGAGAAACGGCTACCCCAAGAAAATATTATAGATATATTGAATCTTGTTGAAAATTGATCGTTGCACGACTCTTATCTCTTCTGCATCTACACCTATGGTTACGTCTCGCAGCGCTACGTCCATTCCAGCAAGTACAGCTCTATGGTCAGCTGATTGACTGCTCGCGCCAAATTAACAACCTTCATGTATTAATCAGCTGACAGATCAACTCATGTTCATTAATTGAATCAATAAATCGTCCTCTTTTTTAATCCAGCTCTGCCTGCATAATCACTGTTCATCTCATTCATTTCTAGGGTTGGTAATCATAAGAAGGTATGTGAATTCTCAGAATTTTTAATTGTTGCATTTTAAATGTTATTTTCATGCTTTTCATAAAGTATGAAAATTTGTCCACGTTTCAGATCATGAAAATCTATAAAAATATTGGTAATCCTCTCTCGCTTTATTCAAATAAAATCTCTATTGCGTTCAACTGAAGTGTTTCAATCCTCTAAGAGATATTTTTTGGTATATTATTGCAGTTCTCATAGATTTTTCAGATATCTCTAGACATGGAAGTGATTACTTGCTCCAAAAATGAACATTCTCATGTCTTTCTCTTTGGTAATAAATACTGATTTATTATATTCTCATGTTCATCTCATTTTCTTAATCAGTTCATCTCATTTCTCAACTATTCACTTCACATAGCACATGCTAATTTTTGTTCTCGAGTTCCAGATGAATGAAAAATCTCAAACGCAAAGGTGAATTATGGAATCAGTTTTCTCTCTCAATGAAACCAAGTGAACTTCTCTGAAATATTTCAACGATCGAGTAGTTTAGATATTGAACCTAGTTGACAACCTCAGTCCTTGCTTCACCTTGAGCGATCTTCTCTAATATTGGTAAAATCATTCAATTGGTATGATCTCCTCATTATAAACATGAAATTCTCAAGTTCATTCATCTGAACAACTTAGCAAGTAAGATCTCAAGCCTTCAGCTCAAAACCAATCGGATCAGTGGTTTTAATTCATTGTATTCTCATGTTATCATCCTCATAATTTTTCAGTTGTAACCTCTTTTTTCTGATAAACACTGATCCAACAGCTCCTGTAGTTCGCCACTGTAAATGTCTTTTCGATTGATTAATTTTCTACTCTCAAAGACCAACGTTATAAATAATAGATATTGATTTCTTGATCATTATATTCTAATATTGTAATAATCTCAATGAAGAAAAGACTTAGACTACCAAGTTTCCAATGCACGAATCTTCACGTCTGATTACACATTCATTACAACTCAGCCTACTCTAATGTTTCATTATCCAACCTTCTGTTTTTCTGATGGTATAACGAGGCTTTCGCAATCAATTTGGATTGCTCTATCACAGTGAACGATGAGTTTAATTTTGTATTAATTGAACTGTCTCAAAGTCTAAGTCTGCCTTCATTTGATCTCATTTTGAACTTCTCTAGATTACCTCTGTTTTTAGTTAAATAATGTCACTCTGAGTTTATAGATGATTTTGATATTTGTATTTTTACTGTATTCGCTTCATTTAATGATTGTGAATGATGTCAATAAATGTTTTTACACTACCATCTCCAACCCAATTATCTGGATACAGTCCTTAACAGTAACTTACAAAATCAGAACAACCCCGATTTTGATCGAACCAACTGAAACTCTCAACTCTGTCATGTCATACTATTGAAAATTGAACGATGCGCCCCTCCCATCTCACTTCTATCTACGCTCATGGCTAGTTCAACTCCAAGTCCATCTCCACTGAAAGTCCATCTCTATGGTCCCCGGAACTCAGCTGACTGATTGAACGCGTCAAAGTTAACCTAACTCTGTGAATCAGCTGTCAGATATCTTACGTTTCTGTATTTGAATGAATTAATTCTCCTCTTTTCTTATATCCCTGACTCTGAATAAACCTTTTTTTGTGCTAATCTAATAGTTAGATATCTTCAAAGTCACCTCATTTTATTGAATTTTTGCACATCTCTTCATTTTTGGTATAATTCGTTCTTCTCATAAAGGTATGTATCTTCTCAGACTTATCAATTATTATATTTTCATGTCATTTCAAGCTTTTCATAATGTATTAAAATGTGTCCACGTGTAGATCATGAAGAATCTATGAAAATATTGGTCTCCTGCAGAACACGATGTGAACTTCTTTGAAATGGTTCAAGTGTACTATACATTAAATCTGGTTGACAGCCTTTCTTCGTTATTTAATCCTTGATGGTCTCCTCTAATATTGGTGAAATTAATCAATCAGTGTACTCTCCTCATTATAAACCTGAATTCTCAGGTTCATTCATCTGATTCAACTCACAATTAAGATCTCAAGTCTTCTACTCCTCTCAAAACCAAAAGATTTGTGGTTTCATTCACTCATAGTACTCTGTTTCGTATATCTCATGATTTTTGAATTGTATCCTCTGTTTTTCTGACTGAACTTGCTAATTTTACTTTATCGAAGCAGTCTGTCTCTGTAAATGTTGTATGGATTGATAGATTTTGCACTCTCGTACAGATCAACATTATAGATATTGATGGTAATATTTTTCTCTACTCATATTTATTGTATGAATGTCAATGATGAACATACTTAGACAATTTAACTTTCAACGCTTGTACATTTTTTGGCCTTATATCATAATAACAACTCGGGCTTTTCTAATAAATCATTATTCAAACCTTTTGATTTTTTTATGGAATAAAACGGTTCTCGTAATCAACTTCAATGATTGTTACATCATTTTAAACTTTGTGTCTAATATTGAGTTAGTTGAACTGTCTCAACGTCTAAGTCTGACTTCATATGACCTCTTTCTTGAACTTCTCTAAATTACCTCTGTTCTTAGTTGAATAATCTAACTCTGAGTTTATAGATGATCTTAATAATTGTATTTCCTCATTGTATTAGCTTCATGCGGGGGACTCATTCATTTTATGATTGTGAATGGTGTACAATAAATGTTTAACGCTACCATCCCCAAGTAAATTATCTGGATATAGTGCTCAACAGTTTTACAAATTTGAACACCCCCGATTTTGAACACATACCCGAGAAAATGAGGAGAATTGGTAACATATATAATGTATGAACAGCATTTATGACCAAGGATACTGTCAGAGGGAACTCTCAAAAGTGAAACCTGACAACGTGAATCAGAGAACCAAAGATTGTGTCTATGAAATACCATGTGAATGTGGCAGATCTTACATCCAGGAAATTAAACGACCGTTGAAAGTTTGAATCAAGGAGCATCAAAGATGAGCTCAACCGAAAGAAACAGATAATTCCAAGCAAGGTCAACATGCTTGCAACGAGGACCAAAACATCAGATGAGATGAAGCTTCCATAATATCGAAAAAAAGCAGAATGGAGGAGAAGAAAATTGAAAGAAGCAGCTTCAACTACTAAACCAATCAGTACGCGTCTTCTCTGGAAATAAAGATTGTCTAGGTGCCAATACTGAGGTCTGAATTGAGGAGGCTGAACTCGGCCTAAGGAAGCCAGGAGTAGATAAACTGAGCATGTCTTCTTCTATTTCACCTGATCTAAACACCATACAAAGCATAAAAAATTCATTCAAAATCTCTGGGAACGATCATTATCTGGATGCCAACAGAAATGATAGATGGAACGACGTTCCATCTGTACATTCTGATTCGTGTTAGATTCGAGATCTTCATTATCGGAATTTAACCAGTGGCGCCATATTTCAGCTGTCGGGGCATTTAGACAAACAAATGAATTCTCCGCGAAGCACTGGCGCGCGAATTGCATATTCAGCAGGAGGCTGGGGCGAGGAGAAGAGGCACGATCGAAAAGCCGAAAGATCATTATGAGATCTGTTCGCGTAATTAAATTGGGAGCGATGATTTTTCATAAGGAAACGTGAGTTGCGTGAAAAAAAGGATGAGGGGGGGGGGCAGTGAAGGATGGTCGGACTTACGCTTCTTTTGACTGCAAAGAATTTTATACCAAACTGGGATAGCATTAGGTTTTATCTGCTTTTCTGCAGATATTGAGTAGAGAAGATCCGATGAGAGTATCACAGTTTTATAAACAGAAAAGTAGACAGTTGAACAAGTCATGAACAATATACAGGTTGGGATAAAGTATGGAACCAAGTTATAGTAGGGGAGCCCACGATGCTAAAATGGGATTTACTCGAGCGTCGGTTGCAAAGCTTAGATGCTTAAATAGTATATTCTAAAACAAGTTGCAGAATGAGCCCCTATTCCAACACGAATGCGAAGTTCGAAAACGAGCGACGAAGGAGCGAGTTTTCGATAGCATGAGTGTTGGAATGGCCTTCTGCAACGAGTATTAGACGGTATTTTCTCTATTTCAGTCAATTTTTGTGAAAACCTCTCGAAATTCAAATGAAAATTCAGATTATGGCCTTTGTATTGTATCTTGGCAGTTGGTGTGACATACGAAATTTGACAGATCACGAAATATGAATTGATTTGATTCGAAACTTGATTCGATCGGAGGTCAGTACTGACAACCATAAAACGAAAAATATAACTAAAAACAATGCTGTAATGAGTTTCATTACAGCACTACTTTTAGTACTGTAATGAACTCATTACGATACTGAAATAGAGAATAGTATATTCTAAAACAAGTTGCAGAATGAGCTCCTATTCCAACACGAATGCGAAGTTCGAAAACGAGCGACGAAGGAGCGAGTTTTCGAAAGCATGAGTGTTGGAATTGCCTTCTGCAACGAGTATTAGACGATATTTTCTCTATTTCAGTCAATATTTGTGAAATACTCTCGAAATTCAAATAAAAATTCAGGTTAGTGACTTTTATATTTCATCTTGGCAGTTGGTGTGACTTACGAAATTTGACAGATTACGGAATTTGAATTGATTTGATTCGAAACTTGATTCGATCGGAGGTCAATACTGACAACTACAAAACGAAATATATAACTGAAAACAATGCTGTAATGAGTTTCATTACAGCACTACTTTTAGTACTGTAATGAACTCATTACGATACTGAAATAGAGAAAAAATATTTATATGATGTATACCTTTTCATCGGTGGGAAGAGTAGCTACAAGCTTTCAAAAGTGTAAAGAACTGTTGCATGGACATACTCGAGCGCATCAGATTAAGATAGCATCCATGCCCTACGTACTTTTAATAATGAATATAGCTTAATCTGACCGTTATGGGTTTTCAGTTTTCTGATCGGAAACACGTGTAGGTATTTGCACAAAGAGCTCATTATAAGTAATGCAATTTTAAGATTTTGGGGGTTAAAAAAAATAGAGTTTAGATAAGATTTTGTGATGCAATTCATATTAATACGATTTCAAGTTGATGGAAATAAAATTGATTTCAGCTTGTAGATCTACAGCGTACACAGGGTGGTTAAGATAAATCGAGTAGAATAAAGAAATTTTTTACCAGAGAAATCAAAAATTTTAGGCCTCCATGTGTATCAATAACAGCTTCACATCTTTTTTGCATACTACACACGTGGTTATTGAACATTTCTTGAGGAATTTGGGTCCATAAACAGGGCAGAAGCTCTCTCAGACCATTTAAGGATTCTGGGGTAGGTTGATGATTATCTATACTTATTTGGAGCATATCCCATGCATGTTCTATGCAATTCAAATCTTGTGAGTGCGGAGATATTGGTGAAACGAGAAATACCAAGCTCCTCGCGCGCATTCTCAACAATGGATGCATGGTGCGGTCTAGCGTTATCGTCTAGAAATTGAAAACTTTCACCAATAGCAGCGTGAAAAGTTGGCAAAACATTGCCAATGACATGCTCCCTATAGTATTAGGCGGTCACATTCCCAGGACAAATGTGAAGATCCGTGAGCCCGTTGAAACATATCCCGGCACATACCATAACACTACCCCTTGGAATGTATGGACTTCTTATCTTATTCTTCGAGAATCTGAAAATCGTCCATATCTGGATTCATCAGTGAAAAAGACACTACGCCATTGATCTTTCCAATTGATATGTTGCCTTGCCCATTCCAGTCTTTGACGCTTATGGTTACGTGTTAATGGAACTCCTCTTAATGGACGTATAGAACCTAGATTCGCCTCTCTCAAACGTCGTCTGTTGGTTCTGATAGAAACTTGGAGCTCATCTGCATTTTGAAGAGTATTCCTTAGCATTCGACACGTAGATGTAGGCTTTCTTCTCGCCGAAACGGTGATGTAACAATCCTGAGCAGGTGTTGTTTTTAGTTGCCCACCAAGCCTTGGTCTTTCCAAAACGGAACCTGTCTCCCTGAACCTTTTCCAAAGTCGAGATATCACACTTGGCTGACTTGGAGGCTTTCCGCTATAACAACCTGAGTTAGGCCACCCTGTCGCATTCTAATAGCCCTATTAGCCTCAGCGTTTGTTAGTTTACGTCTTGGCATTTTCAAAAAAACTCGTTTCAAATCGAAGCCGTTGATAAACTGACTCCATTTCAAAATAAGAACATTCATGTAGAATATGCAAAGAACCAATGTTCAGAAAAAAGGCGACCAGATTGACGAAATGTCTCATACTGATATTTATTGGATCGATTCGAGAGTTGTTATCGAGTTTTAAATGATTTTACAGCGATTCTCCCGAAGACTACATACTTTTCAAAATGATTGAATACGATATTCTTAACTCTTGTGGAGCAGTATATTTTCAGAGGGATGCCCCCCGAACGCTCAAAAGTTTCGGAAAAAACATCATTTCGAACATGCTGAAACCAGTTGTTTGAGTAAGAAAAAAAAAATTATATTCATTTCGTTATGAAGCATACTGCCATTCCATCATGAAATCATGTTTGCCGAACACATCGGTATGATACACTCGTGACCGTTTTAATTTGGGACGAAATGGAAAAGCTATTCCTTTCGAAAAAACCGGACTCTCATATATTAATCTGCGCAGTTCTTCGAATCTACGTTAATTGAGTTTTGCCCGGCTGCGATATAAACAGTGTTCCGGCATTTCCATCAGTCTGAATAGATGTTTGTTTCATAACTGCCCTGCCGGATGGAAATCGCTAATCAACAGAGATCTATGAGATGCGAACAGGGAAAATTCGCCTCTTCATTTTCTTTGATCTCGAGATAATGAGCATTCAGAGTTGCTGAAGGTGAAAAAAATTCGAGAGGAGAATGCACTGTTCGTGTCGTTTCTCAGAATTCGTAGTGAACTTGATTATATCAAGAGTGCCTTAGAAAAACGACACCCACCTATGAATTGATACATTTAAGTTTTTTCAAAACAAGCTCAATAAGAAAATTCGAATGAAGTTTTCTTGTTATATTGTTATATTTCTTGTTATATTATAAGGGTATAATGAAGAAAAAAAACTATTACAACTAGCAACATTTCAGAGTGAATTACCAGGAGAAGAAAATTAAATTTAATTTCATTACAATCTGTCGAAAAACGCCTCTTTTGAAATACCTCCATGACGGTGGACATATCGCACATTCGTTAATTGGAAACTTGTGTGAAGTGGAATAGTGGTTTTTATTCAACTCTGGAATCTAGTGTTAAAAGTGTGTGCTCCGATCGATTCAAATTTCGAATCAAATCAATTCAAATTCCGTAATCTGTCAAATTTCTCAAGTCACACCAACTGCCAAGATTCAATACAAAAGTCACTAGGATGAATTTTTATTTTAATTTCGAGATTATTTCACAAAACTTGTCTGAAATAGAGAAAATATCGTCTAATACAAAAACACAACAGGTCTGTTCTTCTTTTGAAATGGTTCTTAGTGACTCAAAAATTGTAATGTTCATTGTACAATGTTTTTTTTTTGTTTTTTTTTTCACGGCATCGACTGCTTGGTCATGAGCCGTTTCCTTTTTTATATATAATCACAAATATACACAAACGTACACACCACACTTGAAAATATGATAAGAAAAAGCAACAAGGTCAAACTTCGTGGGATTTCGATATCTAAATTTGATTAAACAAATTCGACACTCTCAAATATTCCATTAGTTCGTCAACATTTTCTGTACATCGTTTTCGGAGGTCTGTGGGCAAACTCAGTTGATTGGTGCCATCATTGTCCAATGTTGTGGGGATCAAAATTTTTTTCAGAGGCGTGTTTGTTGTATCTATTTGTTTGATAATAGCTAATAGCTACTCCCGTATGTGGTTACTGGCTGAGCTTTTCAGATAGCTAAAATGGCGAAAATGTTATAGTTTTCTTACCTGAATTTTCACCTTGCAATTGTTTCTGATAATCATCGTCCCCATAAAGTCCATCGATTAGCTGACCGAGGCCATCCTTGACGTAGTTACCATCGATGGTGCCATCATAACTGATGTCCTCAAGGTTGGTGTTCTTGTCTCTAATCTCCCCTTTTGGAGCGCTATATTTCACGATGCTCTCTGTGGACAAGAAAACAATTAATCCTCATATTTGTTCGAAATAACCTGTTTGAATTCAAACAGCGATCAAGTGGCCTCTTTCCCAGGGAACTCAGTAATAACGCAATAATTTCAAAATCCCTCTGTAACTTCTAAAGTTCGAAAGAACTGAAAGCAGGAGATAACGAATTTGGACTGCACTGTACATTTTATTCATTTCTTTAATGAAAATTTCAAAAAATTTTGCCGCCTACATGAAATTTTAACATCATCAAAGTCTCGCAATTCCATAAAAATTTCATGGAAGAAAAATTCTCAACATCAAGTTGAGTTTCAAACTGGATACAAAAGATCCCAATCTCTTTCCACCACCAACGATTTCCGTTACAATAGTTCCAGATCGTGTACCCAAACATCCGTTTTCAACCCTTCCGCGTCCATATTTTCATTAATTACAATCTCGAACAAATAGTTCTGGGTTTAATTAATTTGAGAGCACGCAACTACACCAAGACCGTTCTCGCGTTTGTTCGAAGATAAATTAAAATTGGCTGCAATTCGGCTGAGCGCAGCTTATACAACTCCGAAACTCGAAGACGAGATTCATTTGAATGATGGCAACAAGAGCTCGAGAGAGCATTAGTGGGAACAACTACCTACTCGTTTTAGAACGTATGAAAATCTAAAAAACTTCTCGAACTGCTGACTCAGAAAGCTCTTCCATACAATTGTATTTGCTGTTCGAACCTCATTTAACAGTTGGTTACTAGTTGGTTGTCCTTAACTGAAGTCAAAACATGAAAACATGATAATGATAAAAAACAAGGAACATTGTTCGGTCCCCACAAATATTGTACATACACTGCGCAAAAAAAGTTAACGTACTTCTGAAAATCTCAATTTTAATGAAAGTTAACTCTCCATTGACTTTATAACTTATTTTTTATGTTCTCTTGGGAAGGTTTTGAACGAAACAAGACACATTAAATTCAAGAAAAATTCAGGATTTCACCGAATCTTATGTGAAAAAAGAGAAATGAACAATTTTCAAAATACTGAAATGCTGATGAGTGATATAATACTTGGTATTTCCACCCCTTGCGTTAATTACAGCTCGGCAACGACGGTTCATACTCAAATTGAGTGATCTTAAAATGTTCTGATCTAATCCTTCCCAGATTTCTTCGAGTTGGATTGATAAGTCATTAATAGTAGCAGGATGATTTTCTGAACTTCTCAGCCTTCTATTGAGGTTTTCCCAAACCTGCTCAATCGGATTGAGATCTGGACTTCTTGCTAGTCATTCCATTCGAGAGACTTCAACCTCTTCAAGGTACTCCCGAACGATGCGCGCACGATGGGGTCTGGCATTATCGTCTATAAAAATGAAATTTTCACCAATGTATGGGGCAAATGGCACTACATGCTCTTCAAGAATGTTCCTTATATACTTATCAGCATTCATAGCTCCATCATCAACGACCACTAGGTCTGTGCGAGCAGTCAAAGATATTCCACCCCATACCATAATCGATCCTCCCCTGAAACCAGTAGTATTCAGGAAATTGCACTGAGCATATCTTTCATGTGGACGTCTGTATACAAGGAAACGTCGATCACAATGGTAGAGGCAGAATCTAGACTCATCTGTGAAGAGAAATCTTTCCCAATCAGCCTCTTCCCAATGGATATGCTCTCTCGCAAAATCCAAACGCGCCCTTCGCTGGGTTGGGGTGAGGCCTCTTGCCGCGACACGAGGCCTTAAATCATATTCTCTGAGGCGATTTCTTATTGTCTGAGTGCTAATTTGCACCCCATGAGTTTGCTCAAGCTGATTTTGAAGGGGGCGAGCGGTTGCAAACCGTTGTCTCAACGGAGAAACTCTCAGGTAACGTTCTTGAATGGCAGTTGGTACCCGTGGTCTACCCTGTCCTGGTCTTCGAACATTCATACCTGTCTTCCTGAATCGCTGCAACATTCTGGGCACACTTGTATGGAAAACTCCAAACCTTTCTGCAATTCCTGTGTATGTGCACCCTTCTTCTCGCAAAACTACCGCTTGGGCACATTCCTCTTGGGTCAAATTGCGTGTTTCGCGTTGCATAGCGATCGAGTGTAGAAAATCAAACGAAAGAAAAACTATTGATCACTAGAATTGATCGAGAACAACTGATTTTAGATTGGAGCCAATACATTCAAAATCTGATAATATCCTCTTTTTTTATTCCTGTTAGGAAAAAACATTTGTATTGAAGAAAAACGTTGAGAGTGGATAAAATATGCATGCATAATTCTGATAAAAATAATTATCATTGAGAACACCTTCAGTTGTAGAATAAATTTGAGGTTTCCATAATGTGCGTTAATTTTTTTGCGCAGTGTATTTGGTACCTAACCTAACCTAACCTAGAGGAACGGAGGAATAACAAGAGTTCATGTGAAATTAGGATTTCTTTCTAAATTTATTCAAAGATTGCATACGGACCACGAAAATTTCAGGAATGGTTCATTTTTCGTCCATATATCTCCCGATTAGGCTATTTTGGAATTAAAATGGAAACCAACCCTACAGTATAAGCTGCACATCTATTACCTCGAGCTTACGTGGGAATTTTATATACAGATATTTCAGTTTCACTATTTTCCTGGCTGATACCTCAGATCCTCATAAAAATCCTTATTACTCTCTTGGGTGTAATGAGAAGGTTTATGGCACATAACAAGTTCATTCGGGCTCCATGGCATCATATATATTCCCAGAAATGTTTATTATATGAAACAATAGTTATCATAAGGCGGGTATAATCAAATAGGGGAAGTCTTAAGCGGTATGTATGGGAGTGTTGACTAAAAGCACGAGCAGTTGGAGGCAGTGTGACAATAGTCTGAGTAATTTCATCAATAATTTTTCTTTTTGGGAGATGCTTCAACTATGGATTTTCATAGCGACCTTTGAATTTTCGATACATTATATAAATACGACAGACCTAATTTTAAAAAGTAACTTCTGTGCTGTTCAATGAATATTTGACCATTTTGGAAAACAGACATATCATAGTAGGCCAAGCACATTAGACTTTTGCCTGGAAATAATTGGTGGAGTTCGGGAAGATGTTTTTTTTTTATTTATAATTTGTTTAGGCTTTTTATATGAGTAGTTTGAGTTTTGCCCCAATTTCCCAATGGAGTATGTCGTAACGTTCGAAAAACCTCAAAATTTTCGGACTATTTCAGGTTTTTCTCGTATAGCTCCTAAACTAAGCAGTTTATCACGCCTTTGTTATATTCGAGAGTGTTTAGCATTAAATTTTGCTTCTAAAAAGTACGACGACTTAATATTTTGGACAAGTAGTTTCATAGAAATCATACGTCGAAATACGGCAAATTTTGACACTTTCTGAAAAATAGTATATTATATTATAAGGATTGAAAGTGCATATTTTTTTACGAGCAATATTTGCAGTTGTGCCAAGTTCATGAACTCGCAAATCAGCGATTCATGGATTGGTGTATAGGAAAAAATGTGCAAAACTATGCGGAGAGTGTTCTTATGGTGTATTTCCCAAATTTAACGAAGACCGTCAAGCCATCCACTCTTTGGTCACAGTATTCAATGTTGCGGTCCACACTGGATTTCAAAAATGGTATGGATATTAGTAAATATTCAAAATTACGAGCATTGTTAAAAAGGCAAAGTGATGAATATATACCTGAATAGTCTATGGTTTTTACAAAGAGGGAAGTGGATCGGTTCAGGGATATGGCACCTGATAATGTATATTTGATGATAAAGGTTGTTCTGGTATTAGGAATTGGGGGTACTATGCGTTGTGACGAACTAGTTCATTTGAAAATTGATGACATTGAAGATATGGACTGGGTCCTGGTCGTAAAAATTTTGCAGACGAAAAAACAAGAAACCTCGTTTGTTTACCATCATAGACGATAATTATTTGTGTTCATTCCGAAAATATGTTGCACTACGGCCACCAAATATTCGTTTATTTTTGAAGTATGTAAATAGGAGGTGTCTAAGAATGGTTGTTGGTATTCACAAAATTTGTGCCGTGCCGCATAAAATTGCAAAATCTTTGAAGTTAGAAAATTGGAAGGAGTATACTGGTAATTCGCTAAGAACTGCTACACTTCTTATTGATGGTGGCGGTGACCTCACTTGTCTTAAAAGACATGGAGGTTGGAAATCGAGTATGGTAGCAGATTGATATATTGAAGATTCACGTATCAACAAAGAGAATACTGCCAGAAAAATATTGCAACCTGACAAAGAAGATACGAGTACCTGTTCAGATATTTCCTAGAATGTTTCATCTACAGTTGCGGAGAATATTTTGAGTTGTTCTAACATTAATGAAAATCTTTTGAATTGTTTGAAAATTGTTAGTTATAATTTCAGTGGTGCTTTGAATTTTGGCAATAATTGTTCCAATTGTACATTCAATATCACTATAAATAACGAATAAATACCTATATATAGTTGCCCAATTAGTTTGTCTTACTGAGTTTGTAAGAGACAATGATTTTTTCTTCAAATTTCCATTAGAGAGCTCGAATGCAATTACTTTCAGTCCTAGAATGAAAAGTAGCTTTTTTAATCCTAGGATTCAAAGTATTGCTAAGCAACGAGCAAATTTTTGTACGGTAAGGGAATTGATGGCTTTTGCACCTGATAATAGTACAAAAATTTCAAAATTTTTTGATGGTTAGAGAAAAACACATTTTTTTACTATAAAACGTGAAATATCTATGGAGTTACGAACGAAATGTCATATTATGCGAGTTGAAGACCATCATATTGTAGTAAAAACGTATCCTCACCACTCCAAACTGCAATATTAATTGGCAAAGTAGCTCATCCTGCTGAGGATGCTGCTCATTTAATCGTAGCAACTACTGTTGAAGTTGCTCAGCAGTCCCATGAGTGTGTGGTTATTGTTGGGGAGGACAATGAAGCAATTTTGACTGCTCTAGCCCCTATGTGTACCAACAATTTTTTACTAAAGCCTGGTCAAGGCAAGCAAGACGATATTGTCTATTCTCCCTTGCACTACAAGTTCGCCTCTGATTCAAGAAACAACATAGGTATTATTCCTGCATGTTTTTAGTGGCTGCGACACTACGTCATCATTTTTCGGTAGAGGACAACTGAAATTCCTAAAGACGTTATAAATAAACTAAATTAATTATATCAGCTAACGTGAGATTCATAATCTAATAACTAATAATACGACTTATTAATTACTAACTACGAGTAGGAACAATATATTACATATTATTGTTATTACCTGTTAATACGTCCTTAGCGAGTGCTGTCAAGCAGCTGCTTCAGTTGGAGCCAAGATAAAAAGAGGTTCTGGTTAATAATTTTTCGAGCATTCCGTACCGCAATACATTTAATTGCTTGAAATCATTTCTATAAAGGCCTACTATGCATTTCTTTCCTGCCTCGTCGACCTTATCGGCAGAAGCATTAGATTTGCTTAATACTTCTGCTGCTTCTAGCAAGTTTGAGTTGATTTCCAACGTCTTTGACAATATCATCTTTCTTATACCGAAAAATGATGACGTAGTGTCGCAGCCATTAAAAGCATAAGGAATAATATGTTGTTTTTCGAAAAAGAGGAAAACTTGTAGAGCAAAGGAGAATCAAAAACTTCATCTTGCTTGCCAGGCTTTAGAAAGAAAATGTTGGTACACAGGGGCTGGGGAAGTCGAAATTACAAGAAGTTCAGTGTCCTCCCTAACAATAAACACACACTTATGGGACTGCTGGGCAACTTCAACAGCACTGGCTACGATTAAATGATCAGTATCCTCAACTGGATGAGCTACTGCTTGATTTTAGAGGGGATTTGAGAGGGGGGGGTTGTATTTTTACCACGCTATGATGGTCTACAACTCCCATTCCATGACATTTCGTTCTGAAGTTCGTAGTTCCATAGATATTTTACGTTTTATAGTAAAAATTGTGTTTTTTTAAAAGTATCAAAATTTTTCATATTTCATTGTATGGTTTCAATAAAACTACTCGTTCAAAATATGTCGTAGTACTTTTCAGAAACAGAATTTAATGCTGAACACTTGAATATACCAAAATTTTTGATAAAGTGCTTAGTTTTAGCGCTATTCGAGAAGAGAAAAACCTGAAAAAGTCCGAAAATTTCGAAGTTTTTCGAAAGTCACGACATACGCTCCACTGGGAAATTGGGGCAAAACTCAAATTACTTATATGAGAGGCCTGAATAAATGACTTGAACAGTTTATGGAACTCCACCAATTTTTTCAAGGCACAAAAAGCTAATTTGCATGGCCTAAAGGTTGAGGTGGGAATAATGACATTGAGAGATTCTTCTGGGCTTATCGACCGAGGTCTATTAGGAATTATTGCACCCTACGTTTTGGCTATATCTGCGGTAGTCATCTTCAGAGGATGCTTGGTCTAAGATCGTAACTGAACCTGAATCTTCATACAGTTTATACACGATTCTCCACAAGTATTCAATATCCCTTTGTGCAATTCCACAACATCAATCAGATCATATTCCTCCCATTTTTCCTAGATCTGAGTAAAAACAAGTACCAACACTCCCACCATATCCACTCAAGTTTCCCAACTCAAATATCGCAACAATACCACAGTATAATTCTGTTTCCCTAAAGTAACGACAGAAGTTTTCGGCATTCAAGCTTCAAGCCTTGCCTTTTCCCTATTTTCCTCTTTATTAGATTAATGTAGCGGAAGTGTGCCTTCCACGTAGCTACTGTTTCCTGCTTAGCTAATTTAATAACAGGATTTAGGAGGTTAGGTCTCGTTACACTATACAGGATATTTATTTACCGTTCATCAGGTTGTGTTCGTTGAAGGTTGTGGCCTCGCATAAACATGATTGTGTCTTCGAACTCTTCGTTACAATTAACAGTGTTGTAGTTTTTCTCGGTTTCTTCAGCATTTGCATTTCTCGAAGTATTTAGCTGAACTCGACAAAGATTTCACATTTGAAGCTTTAAATCATGTGACATTCCATTTTTTCCAATTGCCCTTAGACCATTTTCGTATTTATTTATTTATTTACCAATTAGGGATACAAACAGGATAAAATCCCACAACAATAACCACTAACAAATCAAATCATTAAACAAACAAAACTGTCCAAGGAGGTAACTGTTATATCTTCCATTCGCCAGTAAAAACCCTCTTACCTTGCTAGTAATGTTATATACTATATCATTGTTTTATTTCTGACACCTACAAATGATATTTTCTTAAATGCAATCTGGTATCAATGTGCGTATGAAATGAATCTCAACACGCCATTTCTGGAAAATAATTGACCATATCTCAAATTGAATTGAGTGTGCTGTTATCTGAATTACATTTGATGTTTTTTGAAATACCATTGATTATACCGAGTTAGGTTCAAACTTTGAGCTTCATTGAACACGTTCAAAGTTACCCTGAGAACGATCATTGTTCTCTAAAGTATGAATAAAACAAAATGTGTTGAAGTATTTTAATTTCCTTTGCTATACTGTTGCTAGTATAATGTATTGTTGTAGCAGATATGTAGTGCAAAAACTTACGGTTACAGCAACAAAAGTTTGCAGACCATATGGAACGTGGATATTTTAGGTTCGAAGTAACATGTCAGGATTGCAAACTCTCTGGACTTATTTTCATGTAAATGCTTCTTGAATGTGTTATGAATTTAGTAGTAAAAACCAGATATCGCTTAATCTAATGGGTTATTCACCATATGTCGATATGACAATAGTATATAACATTACTAGTAAAGTAAGAGGATTTTTACTGGCGAATTGAGGACCTTCTTGAGCCAGTAAAACCCGTTACTTTGCGTGTATTGTTTTATATTTTATTTGTTTCTCATTCGTGAAAAGGTTAGATAAATTCCAAAAAAATCTCAATGAATTGTCGCAAATGTCGTAAGCTATGGAAGCGTTGCCATGAACATGTCTGTTTATTTTTCTTTACATTTGTTTTGGCGAAAGCGAAAATGAATGTACCAAAAGAAATTATTAAGGCAGCCAGCAGTGTAGCATCAAGTGCAAAATAAGCTTCAAGGTAAGAGCGAGAATACGACGACTTCAAAAGTGGAAAAACGAAAATAGTGGGATTGGGGTAACTGAAGATGTTATGTTGGTCTACTTGAATCAACTACCAGCTAGATTCAGCCCTAATACTTAATGGGCAAAATGGTTTATGCTGGAAAGCTGCTTGGAAATGAAAGAAAATGCCCCTGTTCGCAGGTTTGTTTTCCTTGAAAAATTTATTGAAAAATATGACGTTTAGTTGTCATTTGCAGATTTCAAAAAATACTAGCGTTTCTGAAACGAAAAAATGAGCGTTATACGCCAAAAAAGGGCCAAGGTATTAAGTAAAGATGAGACTGAACAATTTCTTTTACATGCTCCTGATGACCAGTGGTTTCTGGCGAAAATTGTAACAATATTTGGGATTTTTGGATGTTGTCGATGTGACGAAATTCTCTCCTTAAACATGAATGATGTAAAAGATATGGAAAAAATACGTTATTGTGACATTGCGGCAAACAAAAAATTCAACAACAAGAAGATTCACAATAACCGATGATGGCTTCAGCTTCAAGCCCTGCATGTTATACAGAAAATATGTAAATCTTCGGCCTTCTAGAAGAGAAAGCCTAAGATTTTTTATGACATACCGACATGGAAAGTGCATTTCCCTTAATGCTGGCCAGCACACTATTGTTGGTGTCCCAAAGCAAATAGCGAAATATTTAGGTTTAAAAGACCCAGAATTATACACCGGCCACTCTTTTCCCAGAACTGGAGCCACTATGGTTGCGGATTCGGGTGGAGATATTATAGCACTAAAGCGTGCAGGAGGGTGGAAGAGCACCGAAATTGCGATGAGTTATGTCGATGATTCGGTCAACAAAAAAATCGAAATGTCTAGCAAATTATCCGGTAGTAAGGAGACTACAAATGTTCTGCAGTCCTCGAGTTCAGCAGTTTCTGAGTCAACAGATGGTTCATCATCATCAGTATCAACTCTTTCATCATCAAAAATCTGTGTTACTTGAAATAACAATTGTACCATGATTTTCAACATATATGACGATAAAACAAAATTTTCTAATGTAAATAATACTACTAACTTGTGAAAATTTTTCAAGTTAACTGTCAGTTTTACAAGTTAGTGACTTGATAAAATAAACTTTCTTGATTAATATTGTATTTTTGGAAACTGACGTTTATAAATGAGAAACATTAAATTTTTGTTCAAAGTTTCCCCGCGGTTTAAAGCTACCTTATTTCACTGATTTATGATTAATAAGAAAAGAGTTGCAGAAATGGTGTCGACCAGTGTATTCTCAACTTCATCCTTAGCGATCCTTCTATTCGACGCGATATATAATAATTCCATGCCTGGAAATCAAAGCGCAAATTCTGTTTTGGATCGCTCACCCAACTCAAAGGCACTGTAACTTGCCGACGCGCGTACAGTCAATCTCAAAGACATCTGCTTTTGATTCGACTTGAAAGGCGCCGCTCAACCAGGTTGCACGTCTGCTGCAGAAAATTTCGTAGTAATTTATGATCTTGGTCAACCGCATTTCGACAATAACATGACTGAATGGGAGCCAACGCGCGTGATCCCGTTGGAGGTTCCTTTGAGCCATATTTTCATTAGCGAGCAAAAAGAGGTCATGCTCACAAAGAGACCGGCTCTCGCGATCTTCCGTGCTGATAACGCGCTGAATTCGAATCAAAAGAAACGTCACTCGCCGTCCGAATCACGTTTAAATTGTGCTCTATCTCTCCCTTCTTGCGGGCTTACGTCATTATGCGAAAGTTGGTCGGTGACAGTCCGATAGCTTGTGTCAGAAGAACGTCGATAGAGCCAAAAATCGACCGCTGGTGATTTCTGAAAAACGCATTTGGCATCGACTTCAGTGATAGATGAAACTGTTAAAAGGATCTTTTGACGAAGTGAAAAGTCGACAATGTAGCCCAGGCAAATTATATTTAAAGAGATCCGTGTTCCCTAAAAATTGCTAACAATCTGAAAATTCCTTTAAACGATGCATGGAAAACCTCGATTTTCGAAATCAAACAGCAAAATTTCTAGCTCCTACAAAGATGGAGGTTTGGGCGTTGGACCAGCAACCCAACACCAAATAAGTTAACAAAGTTGCTGAATTTCTAATTCAACAAGCCTTGGAATAGGAGTGGTAGTGTAAAAGGATGAACGAGTAAATGGACTAAATATGAGAATAATTACTTGAAATGTACAGGGATCAAGCACCAGGGGATCATTATTGCTGAAGAGTTGGAGGATTGGAGATCAAAAATGAAACAGAGGGACAGTTCAGAGAAATGCAAAGACTTGAGAGGCTTGGTGAAGAGAACTGGGTATACGGCATAAGGCTGTTTCTTGATGATATGTACTGTACATTGCAATAATTTCATATTGTTAAGCCCAGATTACATACATACATACAAAAACCCCAGAATTCCCGGCAGCGTTGTGACATGGAGCCCCATCATGCTGTAGCCACATTTTTCGTCTTATTTGAAGAGGCGAATTTTCTAGAAAACTAACCTTTTTGAATTCACGACACAAAATCATATCTATGTCTATAAATGAAGGTATAATATCACAATACAGGAATACGTTCGGAAGTAAACTGCTCCACATGAGTAAGGGATATTGACTTAAATTGCAAAAAAATATAATAATGAGATTTTGTTTTGATAATTCATATTAATATGATTTCAAGTTGCAGTAAATAAAATTAATTTTAGCCTGTAGGTATGCAGCTTATACAGGGTGGTTGAGAAAAATCGAGTAAAATAACGAAATTTGATTCCCACAGAATTCAAGCATTTTAAGATTACCAATACAATGTTTTGGCCTCCACGGGCATCAATAACAGCTTGACATTTTCTTTGCATACTACACACGAGGTTGTTGAACATTTCTTGAGGAATTTGGTTCCATAAACGGGGCAGAAGCTCTCTTAGATCATTAAATGATTCTGGGGTAGGTTGATGATTATCTTATCTTCTTTGGAGCATTTCCCATGCATTTTCCATGCAATTTTCTCTGGTGAGTGCGGAGGTATTGGTAAAGGTGGAATACCAAGCTCCTCACGCGCATTCTCAACTATGGCTGCACGGTGCGGTTTAGCGTTATCGTTTACAAATCGAAGAGTTTCACCAGCAGCGTGAAAATTTGGCAAAATATTGTCAATGACATGCTGCCTATAATAGTGAAAAGCGGACAGGACAAATGTTTAGATCTGTGCGCCGGTTGAAACATATCCCAGCCCATACTATAACACTACCCCCTTGGAATGGATGGACTTCTTGGACATAGCGACGATTACGGGGTATGCTCGAGATTGACCAAACCCTTATTCTTCGAGAATCTGAAAATCGTCCATATCTGGATTCATCAGTGAAAAGGACACTATACCATTGATCGTTCCAATTGATATGTTGCCTTGCCCATTCCAGTCTTTGGAACTCATGGTCACGTGTTGATTGAACTCCTCTTAATGGACGTCTAGAACCTAGATTCACCTCTCTAAAACGTCGTCCGATGTTTTCGATGGAAACTTGGACCCCATCTGCATTTTGAAGAGTATTCCGCAGCATTCTACACGTAGATGTAGGCTTTCTTCTCGCCGAAACGGTGATGAAACGGTCCTGAGCAGGTGTTGTTTTCCGTCGCTCACCAAGCCTTGGCCTTTCCAACACAGAACCTGTCTTTCTGAACCTATTCCAAAGTCGAGATATCACACTTTGGCTCACTTGGAGCATTTTCAAAAAACTCGTTTCAAATCGAAGCCGTTGATAAATTGACTCCATTTCAAAATAAGAACATTCATGAAGCAAATGCAAAGAACCAAGCTTCAGAAAAAAGGCGACCAGATTGACGAAATGTCTCGTACTGATTTTTATTGGATCGATTCAAGTTGTTATTGAGTTTTGAATGATTTTACAGTGATTTTATCGAAGATTACATACTTTTCAAAACGATTGAATACGAAATCCCTAATTATTGTCGGGCATTAAAATTGGTGTGCTCTTCAAATTGACACCCTGTACAGAGAGATATATCGGATATATCGCAATTTTAAAGCATTTATTAGCAAAGAACATCATCGCCAACCCAATACACGGTACATTCATTATCCAGAAGGTAAACGAATAGAACCAAAATTAATGACAAACATTTACTCTATCCGCTGGCCAGAATTGATTATTCATTTCGAGCAGAATCTAACCGCTTTAATGTCGTTTCCCGACCAACAAAAATACCTACAGGCACATTATGAAAATATAGAGACTAGGGGTCGGGGGGGGTTGGTATTTCCGATTGTTCGATGTGCAATGGAATCGATGTTGCAGTGAAAACAATCGCGTTTGTTATAATTGAATCGAGCTTGATTATTCCAATTTTTAGCGTCGTCGAACGGTTGAAATATTTGAATACCACATCGCGAAACTGATAATTATTTCATTCCATTATGCTGATTTAATAGCTCGTAGGTGTTATTTATGGATATTAATTCATGTCGACAGTATAGTATGCGGATGGTATTTATGTTTGATCGAAAGGAATATAGATAAATATATCGAATTCATTTTTTGAACATACCGTTACGGACTAATTACAGTTTTATAATTCAACAATTTTAATATACATCAAAAAATTGAACTACTGAAACTCCCACGATGAAGAAAACTAAAAAAAGACAGGGTATCGAAAGATTCGCGCAACCTACAATTTCTTATTGCCTCCGTTTCAGCTACTCTAATGATCCTATATCAAATCTGAATGATCGTAGGTTGATCGCGCCCCACCTTCAATGACATTTTTGTAGCACGTCACAAACCGTTCTCGCGTGAAAATTGCTTAAATTCGTATATCTTCAACCTTTATGATTTCATAAAATACCAGACAAGAGCATTCTTCAAAATGAACATTATTCTGGATTCAATTGAAAATGTTAAAATTGGTTATCTTAGATTATCTGAGGAAGTTCGACATATATACCCTCACGGACATTTTTTAAAGAATTTTCCAAGCACTACAAAAATGTTCCATCGTGTTGCTCCATCTCTTATAGCGTACACAGCGTTGGCCGGAGTTGACAAACGCCTGATTTATCAACGATTTGTTCATGAAATATCGATATTTTTCTTCATTATATAGAAATGAATTTTACTCAATTGAATTCTCTACAATATACCTAGTGAAATTTTCATCAAAACCGGTCATGTGGTCCCTGAGTTCTGTGAAGAAAAACAAACATACAAACACACATATATATATATATATATATATATATATATATATATCCAACGAACAAACTGGCATCTTTTCCGAAACGGTATAGGCCTGCATCCTCGTGTATATTGGTGTATATTCAAGAAAGTTTGCACCGTACATTCCGACTTCCAGTTATATCCAGCGGATGGACTGACGTCCGTATATTTTGATACAAGTAGGAAACAGTTCGGCCTCTATATATTCCATTTTCAGGTAATCTGCCTTCCAGCAATGTTGCCAATTCGATGTAATTCTCATGTTCGTGATCGGAACTCATTCAAGATGTTTATTCATTTGATTTATCGAAATGCTGAAAGTAATTGTCACACTTGACTGAATAGTTTTTTATTTCGTTATCAATTGCGTAATTGGTAATTGTTTATCCATGCGATAATCATGTTTTTCAAATTCAAAAGTTAAATTATTTGTTTTGATTTGGATTTCGCCCACATTAATTCAGAATATACAAAAAATTTAAAACGCCTGAATTTTGGATACTACAGTAGGCGCTCGATAATCCGGCACCCGATTTTTTCCCTTCATGCCGGATTATTGGAAATGCCGGATTATCGAATTTGTACAGGAAAAGAAAGCTAACTTCATATGATTTTTACCACTTCCCAACTTTCGCAATAATTTGAACGCTATATTTTGTCAAGGGACACTGTGAAACAAGAGAAAAATACTTGACTGTCGAGGTTAGGTCCGGACTTCCGAGCGGGAGAAACTACTCGAACCGCTCGGTAGTCCGGCGTTCAGCTGTATAAAATGCCGGATTAAAGAGCGGGTTACCTGAGACCCAAAGTGCCGGATTACCGAGCGTGCCGGATTGGCGAGCGCCGGATTATCGAGCGCCTACTGTATTTGATTCAGAAATGGAGAAGTATAGATTCAATTTGACAGACTTCTGGGTTTGACAACTATATATGAAATGCGATTTTTCCGTGTTTTGATTTAACTATTCTGGATGTGTTTTTTTTATATCACGTATTCTAAAAAAATTCCTAAAACCTTTCGTGGCATATCGAAGATGATCCTCAGAATAACATATTAATTAATAATAATAATAAGGGCCTTTATTTATGCATGTGATATTGCAAATGGAAAAAACACATACTTATTTTGAACAACAAAAAGGCACATTTGGTGCCACTGTTCAATCCTACCTTATCCATTGGAGACATCAAAACGTATAGAATTCCCACTGGCATGAGAACTGACAACCAAGATATCAAAAACATCAATTTATCCTATATAAAAAGTCATTCCCTTATTCGATTCGACTTTAATCTTTTCACATTCTACCGCGAAAAACTCTTCTCTGTTCTTCGATAAAATAATTGAACAAAAATACCCTGAAATATTTCAAGTTCCCTACACTTCTGACATCTAATGGCAAGTTATTGAAGCGATAAGCGATGAAGTACTGAAAAGAACGACTAAAAAATGCTGTTGTGTGCGTGGTGGAGTCAGGGTGTTTCAAATTGTTTTTTTTTTCATCAAAATCGGTAGAATGATCACAGTAAGTGATAGGTTTGGCAATCAAATTTTCTTGTTTTATTCAGTTTCAAGATCTAATGCAATGAAAAGGAAACGAACTAAAATACTGTTTTTAATCTGCACTTTCAAAGGAGCGACTAGCACTTGCCAATCTTGCCATCTTGACAACTGCCAGATGACTTCTATGGTGATCGTGGTGGTACTATAAGAAATGATATCAAAGAAGCAGCTGCACCCAAATTCCCGTTTTTCGACGTTTCTAGCTCTCGTCTGAAGAGGTACATCTCAATGGTACCTAATTCATGTCAATCAATAATATCTATAACTTTAGCAAACAAAATTTTGCAGATTTTCGACGACGTTCAACTTGGAGTTTAGCGATCCTTTTAAAACTTCCATTTCTCAATTTAAAAAACTGCTAGAACAAAGGCTATCACAATAAATATTGAAAGAAAAATTTTCATTTGGTACAATTTCATTTTGGAAACTATTGTAAAATTAAATTTTTCATTTGATTGTATGATTTTTTCCACGTAATTTGTGAATACTTTTTTGGGTTGGAACCTGTTTTAATATTCCTATCTTTCATAAATAAAATTAAATGAAAAAAAAATGAAAATATCGGAGATATTATAGTTTGATTATTCGAACCATCAGGACATCCGAAGAATGATGATAACACATGCACCATGGTACGTTTCAAATCAAACAATTCAAGGAGACTTGAAGGTACCATACGTGAAAGGTGTCATAAAGAAAAAAAGCGGGAATCACCACATGAAGCAGGAGAACCACGTAAATATTTTACTTCACCCACTGACTGAAGTGCACAACAATAGGGATAGGCGACTCAAACGAAAATGTCCAGCAGATCTGAAATAGATGTCAAAAAAAAACTGCCACTGGGTAGGACCTCACAACGACACTTGAAAGCACTCTGCTCTGAAGCCAGCAGATAAGCTCATAGAATGGATTTATTCTGATTGCTGGCATTGTTATAATAATTAAAAAAAAAATCGATGGAAACAAAGTTGAACAAGCCGAAAACGAATTATCAAAAATTACCATTGTAACAAGAAGTCCCACACATTCACTCTGTTACTGAATTTAATTAATTAATTATACGTATAAGGTTAAAAAAACTTTTCAAGTTGTTGGCGGATAAACGAGCTTTTGTAAACCATAATTTTGGGGCGCACCGGGCAGGGGGTGTCCGCAGGGTGGTGTCTTATCACCTCTGCTGTGGAACCTTGTCATGGACGGGCTCCTGGTTGAGTTGGCTAGGGCGGGGTACACTGCTGTGGCCTATGCGGATGACCTTGTCCTGCTGATCAGGGGAAAAGTAATCAGCACCATTACTGATCTGATGCAGAATGCTCTGCGCGTGGTAGAACGATGGTGCTTAGAGAACGAACTTTCGGTAAATCCTGGAAAGACGGAGATGGTCCTGTTTTCTAGGAGAAGAGTGCCGGCCAACATCAGACTGCCAAATCTGTTTGGTGTGGGGCTGACTCTATCGGAACAGGTTCGATATCTAGGTGTGATTTTGGACCGCAAACTACTGTGGAACAAACATATCGAGACACAAACGAGAAAGGCCAATGTAATACTCTGGTCTACTCGGAGAGTAGTGGGAAGAGGATGGGGCTTCAAGCCCCATGTTATGCACTGGTTGTATACCATGGTGGTGAGGCCTCTCCTAACCTATGCAGCGCTGGTGTGGTGGACTTCAACAGAGAAGACCTGCAACCGAGCCATCATGACAAAATGTCAGAGAAAAGCCTGTTTGGGTATAACTGGCGCCCTGAGATCTACCCCACGGCAGCAATGGAGTGTTTGCTGGGTCTTCCGCCTGTGCACCTCGCTGTCAGGGTGGTAGCTATGAAGACAGCTCTTAGACTCTGGGAACAGGGACAATGGCACAACGATGGGATGTTCAGGGGCATGCGGGAGCTCTCAAATTGGTGATAGATGCTAAGGCATCCCTTCTCCATAGAGGGGACCGTGTGCTAACTAGCTTCTGTTTCGACGAACCCTACCAAGTGATTGTCCCTGATAGGGACCACTGGTCTGATACAAACAGGTTACTTAAACCTGAAGGCCCCACATGGTTAACTGACGGCTCCGTAAGATCTACGGGGACTGGTGCTGTGGATCGTGGGACCTCGCTTCGAGCGGTCCATCCCCTTAGGAAAGGACTGCTCGATAATGCAGGCGGAGTTGTATGCAATTCTTGTCTGCACACTGGAAAATATACACAGAGGGCTACTCTGGCAAACACATATACATATGTTGTGACAACCAGGGAGCATTGAAAGCTCTTGCTGAGACAAGAGTCAATTCATACTTGGTAGGAGAATGTAGGGAGGCTCTGCGTGAGCTGGGCTCTCGTAATTTTTTAAAAGTTATTTGGTGTCCGGCACACGCGGGGATCCTCGGCAACGAGAAGGCAGACGTATACTGGCCAAGCGGGGGGCCCGATCAGCTTTTGTTGGCAGAGCCGTCGCTCCCCATCTGTCGAACTACAGTCAGACATTTCTTTAAGAGATGGTTAGACGGTGCATTTTCCTCTGAATGGAGCACGGGAGGTGGTCTTAGGCAGTCGAGGCTTCTCATTGAGAGGCCCTCCTCTGCAACTGAGGTCAAAAAGTTCCTGGCCCTTGGGAGGAAACAACTAAGTATGGTAGTTGGCGCACTGACCGGCCACCTGTTCAACAAACATCTTGATAGGATGGGACTAGCTGACTGCTCAAGGTGCCGCTGGTGCAGGAGCACAGATGAAACCGTTGAACATATACTGTTCAACTGCATCAACCTTTATGAGTTAAGGTCAATACACCTAGGAAACCCTACACCCAGCATTTCCATGGTGAGAGGGACCCCTCCCTGTCGACTCGCAACATTTTTGTTGACGTGTCTAAGGAACTGAGTCTCTTGTTCTACAGGCGGAGGAACAATGGGCCATCAGGCCTCGGTTCTGCCAGATAAGGCACCGCAAATGAAGAAGAAGAAGAAACCATAATGAAGTATTGGACTCCCCACAGAAAGATTGATAATTTAAAAAAAGGGAATTAGAATTAGATGAATTCCAAATGAAAAATATCACCTGCAAAGATATTTCTACGGTTTTAATAACTGTTATAGTTTTTTGGTGCGACTTCGAAGTTCCCAAGGCAGAATGAAAATGGATCAATTCACAGTTTTGGTGACAAGAACAAAATAATAGGAGTATTCTGCTTTTCATCTTCCAATCGTGCGGTACAGGGCACAGATCTGTAACGTAGGATTGATCTTTACCTCTTTGACCACTTTACAGATTTGAGAATAATGCATTTTTCAGTTCCAAAGTCCCTGTGATTAAGATAAATGCAGCAACAACTTCAGAATTATTTACGGATCTGATAGTCGGTGACACACAGATAAATCGTATGCTACAGATGAAAAGCAGAATTCACCCATGAATCGGAAAAAAATTGTACAGGGTGATTAGGTTTGAGTTTGTAACAAGATTCATTCCTGATTATATAATATAAATATTCCGAGATCCAGCCAATCACCATTCTGAATGAATGACGCTGTATATTTCGTTTGAAATTCTTATGTTTTGTCGAAAAAATTGTAATCAAAGTAGGTACAAATAAATGTTTTCGCCATATTGAGATTGATTCTGATGTGAATATCGGAATACCATATTCTCAATATGATTGTTGACAGATCTTAAACTTAGAATATTTCTGTGTACTAAATATATGCATTGATCATAATTCTCGGAGTTCCATTTGAGTTTTCTCCACCTACTTTAACAACATTTGAGATGAATCAATAGATTTTGAGCAAAATATGAAATAGGTACTCACTTTATATTTTTTTATCGTTGCAATGCGATGAAAAAGTTTCAACGCTAAGAATAGATTAAAATATATAATTCGAACCTATTTTGATGATCAGGAAGATATTGAAATATATTATTCAGAAAAAAACAAATGATTTAAAATAGGTATATTATATTTGTGCAACAAAAAACAATGACAAAATGTCAACTCAAAATGATATTTTTAAATAAGAGTACGTGTATGTACACGTACACGTCGTTCCCATATCAGTAGTTTTTCGTGTTAAAATTCGAGGCGACGCATTTTCGAGTGATTAGGTCACTCATGAAAACCAGGTTCGTAACAAAACCCTGTACATTCTTAGTACAAACCGCGAACAGTCCTATCGGCATCATCGAAAATAGAAAGATTTTTACGAAATAAACTTTTTCTGCAAACATGTCCAGGAACCATGAGTACCTGAACCAGAAGGTGGATCTATCCACCGAGTTCTAACTCGGAATAAAATGTAATTTCCTCAAACGTCTGATAGACCATCACGGTAAATCATCCTGGATGGGATAAATTAATATTTGAAATCATGAAATATATTTATTTCACTACCTATTCAACAGGAGATAATGGTTATTAGCCTGAAATATCATTATCTAATAAAGCACAGGTGGGAAGTTTCCACCGTTTCGGATATACAGTGTGACACACATGGTACACCCCCATTTTCTCCTTTGTTTCTGTAGCTATCTTTTTGAAATTTAGAACAATGAATATACTCACTGTGGGACACTTTTTTGACATATCCATAAAAAAATCCAACTTCAAATTGTTGTTTGTGTTCGATAGCTACCTTGTGATTGAACCGAGAAGATACTTAAACTTGTCTAAACTCCATTATCGTGTTCGTATTGGTTATACAGAAAAAAAGTTTGATATGGATGGATACCCCACCGATGGTACTTTCGAATGACGTCAGAGTAGCATTACCATTTGACAAAACGGAGTTTCGAGTGAAAGAAGGTTTTGATTTACTTCTTTGGTACGTATTTCGAACCACGATACTTTTTAAATCGAAATTACTATAGTGTAGCATTATTTTGATTATTTGGAATAATTTTAGGGAGTTCATGGCTCTCTAGATCGAAAAATAAAATGGGCCTTCTGACGAATC
Organism: Hippodamia convergens; assembly: GCA_038502775.1. Lineage (NCBI taxonomy): Eukaryota > Metazoa > Arthropoda > Insecta > Coleoptera > Coccinellidae > Hippodamia > Hippodamia convergens. The sequence goes on from CM076608.1 coordinate 19,381,460, forward strand.
AAATATCAACTATGAGGTATCATTAGATGAAAAAAATTATGGAGACTACAAAAATGTAATAATATACCGGGTTTCCTATTTGAAAATCCAAAGTTGATGTCATTTCCGGAAAAACCGAAAATTGGATTTTTTTTCTTGAATATGTCAAAAAGTATATTCAATGTTCGAAATTTCAGAAATATAGCTACAGAAAAAAGGGAGAAAATGGGGGTGTACCATGAGTCTGTGTCACCCTGTATTCTAGAAAAAGAATGAAAATTGTTTCCTCATTTTGAATCTAATTTAACCAAACAAAGTTTCCATTCATCTAATTTTCACATAATTCAAGTCAACTGGCCTTTCAATATTTTTCTTATAATAATTCGTGAAGAATATAATCTCACGATTGAAATATTATAATTCATCATTTCAATGAATATATTTCAGGATGAATCTTTCTTATAATTGATCATGATCATTCTTGCACAAATGCAGAAGCAGAAATAGTTCAATTTCAGATTTCGCGCACCATATTAAAATCCCGGCAGAATATCTTCTCCCGCCAGCTGCAATGTTATGTTTATCTCTTTACGATGCAAAAAACGTCTATAAAGCCATAAAATTCGTCCCGTGAACGACATTCCAGTGATGCCGCTTGCTCCGGATGCCACTTCAACCGCTACATGTAAACCGAGAATATACATATCCGTGAATATAATATACACGAGTGTGACGAGAGCGCCACCACACTCGATCGCGCGGAACCTCTGACATACAGGACGTTCAGAAATGGTAAAATTTGGCGTCCAGCCAATTATCATCGCAACGTATAGAGGATGCCATGCTGAACCGTTCTGTGTGATTTTCAGCTGATGGTAAAGTGGCATCCGTATATCGGATGCCACATTACCGCGGATGCCACTCTTACCGCGATTTTAACATGGGAGGATGCCAGAATGTACCATATATATATATATATATATATATATATAATTACATAATATGGCCCCATACTAATTAGATACATTGTTTATCTGTTTACGATTGATTCCATATATTACTATGTTGTATTTTGCAGACTAAGCAGTGAACACCTGCAGTCAATACGCAGGAAGAATAAGATAAGAGAATGTTATAAATATCTGTTGATGACAATTTCTAGTCAGTTAATTAATCGATCTAGTAGCTCTACCAAGTTTTAACGTTGTATTGTATTGAATAAAGTAAAGTAGTTTTTTTTTAAAAACGAAGTCTTCCTCCCGAAAAACATAATTGGCGACGAGGTCTGGGATTGTGCCGGTTTTGTTAAATTCTGTGAGTTCCTGAAAAAGAAGAGGTCCATCCAGTCTACAACACCGTCGGTTTCAACCGTTGAGCACAAGTCGAACAAGGTGAAGAAGACAGGAGCCCGATCACCTGAGTAGCGCCCCGTGACGGTTTCAATTCAACAAGACAACGTGGTGAGCAATCCTTTAATTACTCCCAGTTTACCTAATCTGGCCCAAAATTAGTCAACCTTTTCCCCAAGTTTTGAGCGTAAAACTTGTATAAAGTTTTTTCTAGGTTTCTTCCAAAAAACCGATTTATAAAGTTTTTCTCTAGGTTTCTTCCAAAAAACCGATTTATAAAGTTTTCTCTAGGTTTCTTATTTCAAAAAACCGATTACAATAGTTTTTCCTAGGTTTCTTAAGAAAAAACCGACAACGCGATTGAAATAATAATTGATATAATTGATATAATTGATAATTGATATAATTACATAATAATTGATATAACTGATTGAATACGTGAAATATTAAAATAATTCAATATTACGTCGATTAAACACTTTAGAGGTCGTAAGAATAAAACAAAGAAAATGGCAGTAGATTTGTCGCTAGCTGAAAAGTTTGGTATGCTGTTACCCAAATTTTCTGGTGTTGAGAACGAGTTGCATTCGTTCATAAAAAGTGTTGATGATTATTTAGCGATGTTCGTAAATGAAAATATTATGGTGAAAAATTATTGCTTCGCAGTGGTCAAATCAAAACTCATAGATAGAGCCCTAGCAGAAGTAGCAACGTCTGACATTCCGAATAATTGGGATGTTCTCAAAAATTTCTTGTATACAAAATTTGGTGATCAAATTAACCTTGATGTTGTGATACACCAATTGCAATTCTTGAACAAAAAGCCCAATGAAGATATAATTTCATTTATAGACCGAATAATTTCTTTGAAAATAAGAATAAATTATAGGATAGATGCAGATAGAATGCCAGATCCAGAAAAAGCGATTTATAAGAATAATATTTTGAAAATTTGTAAAACTGTTCTAATATCAAACGCACCCATGGAGCTAAGAACATATTTAATAACAAATAATGAATTTTCTTTTGATGACACAGTAAACGCAACGAAAGACTATATGTGCAATCTAGCCCAATATGAATTACTCGATAGGAGTAGAAAAAATAAAAATTTTCCCGCAGAATCATTCGAAAAATGTTCCAAGAAACTTTAATTATACTTCCCAAAATAGATCAAATCACTTATTTAATAATTACGGCGAAGTACCTAGATTTCCTTCGCAGCCAATTCCATTTACTCAAAGGAATACTAACTACCAATATCCAAATCATAATAATATTTTTAAACCGAATCATTCAAGTAATGTTTTTAAACCAAATCCGAATCAAAGAATTACTACCCCTCCAGAGAAAATGTCAATTCAGACAATAAATTATCCCCAGAAACGTTCAAATTACTCAACGCAATATAATCCAAATCCTCAACGTAACTTTTATAATAATAATTACCAGAACAGAAATCAACATAATAATCCTAATTTTTACTTTGAAGAATTAACGCATTTAGATACGAGGAAACAAATAAATGAAAATCAATTTGATTATTGTAAACCTTCAACATCAAAAAACTACGACAATGATAGTCGAAATTTTCGCGAAGTTACCCAAGAAGACGAATTGACTTAAATTATAATATTAATCATTCTAATCAATTACCCTTTATTGAATTTGAATATCCAAAATGTAAACTTTTAATAGATAGTGGCTGTTCAGTATGTTTGATAGATCCAAAATTTGCTTATAATAATTTCTATGATAATATTTTTCAAGAAGAAACAACATTAACTGCATGTATGAAGCAGGATACTTCAAAGGAAAAAAGTATTACTTCCTTTATTTTCAGAATTCCGAATGAATGATAGTCACCCTTTTTTACTTTATAAATTTCATAATAATTACGATGGCATTATAGGAGCCGATTTTCTTAATAAATACGGTTTGACATTCGATTTTTAAAAACCAAGTATTGATGAATAAATATTGTAGAATTCCATTCAAATATGGAAAAACTTCGATTGAAAATAATTGTTTAATTCAGAAAGTATCACAACTTGAACGAGAAAAATATGATCTTTTCAGAAACTTTGCAAATAATTTGCAGGAAATTGATAAAATCGATAAAGCAAATGAAGATTTGAAAACTGAAAATGAACAATTGAAATCTAAACTTTTCATGATTGAGATGTCTAATAAAGAACTTGAAAAAATGATCGAATTGAATTCTAAAGCAAGTTATGAAATGAAAAAAGAAATTTCAAATTTGAAAAAATCAATAAACGTAATGAATAAGGAAAAACCAAGTTCACAAAAATCCTATTTTAGAATGAATAAAGCAAATAATAACAATGAGCAAGTAAAATCAGAATCTGATAGGTTGAATGATGAAATACGATTATAAATAAAGACTTCGCATATTGTAACGAAATAACGTATGAAAACTTTACGAAACTATATGAAACAAATAATATTCCCGATTGTCATAATATTGAAGAAAAACAAGGAAATTTATTTAAAGCCCCTAATAAATATTCGTTAGCCCATTGCCCGCGATTTTAAGAGAAAATTTGGAAATATAGATAAATTAAAATCGCAAAATAAAAAAGTAGGAGAAGCAGCTATTATTCAAAATAAAAACCGTGTTATTTATTATTTGATAACCAAGAAATCCTATTATGATAAACCTACATACGAAAATGTATTTAATTCCCTTTTATATTTAAGAAAACTTATGGAGTCAAGAAATGAAACTCATTTAGCTTTACCGCGTATAGCGTGCGGATTAGATGAATTAAAATGGCCTATTATTTTGAATATGATAAAGTATATTTTTGCAAGATGCAAAGTGAAAATAATTATTTATTATTTATCGCCACTGCATACTGAAGTAAATAAAGAATTTATAGATTTTAATGGGATACTGCCAGTCTTCTTAAAAGTGAACGAAAAACATAATTGTCGACGAGGTAATAATATAAATTATAATGAAATTGATGATATTGTTTATGATGGAATGAATGAAGAATTTATAGATTTTAATGCAATCGAAGATAATGAATCAATTTTTAATAATGTTACAGACGACGAATTAGATGAATGTTTAAATCTTTTAACTGAGCCTAATGCAGAATTGCCCGTTTTTAAATGATGAAGATTTAACTGAATTACAATCAGGAAACATAATTGTCCATAGCGATATAACAGTTCACAGTAATACTGAAAATCCAATTTTGGAACTCCCTTACACTGAAAGAAGTATTAATGCTTATCCATTACAAATTATTTTGAAGATAGGTCCAAGTTATAATGTGACGAAAGTGAAACTGTTCGGAGATAAACTACGATTTAGAGTCTCCATTAATTCGATTGATAGATATTTTTCGATTTATTAAAGAATACGTTCAACCTCAGAAATCATATACTATATATTTTGTCTCTGAAGAATTAGAAAAACCCTTTATACGAATTTTACAGAATAATTTCAATTATAAAAACTCTACAATTTAAAATTTCTAGAATATTCGTGGAAGATGTCGAAGATAAAGAGGAACAATTACTACGAATTCAGCAATATCATGAAACCAAAACTATTCATCGCGGATTGAGAGAAAATTTAATAAGTTTGAGACGTAAATATTATTGGCCGAATATGAATAAAGACGTACAGAATTATATTAACTCGTGTGAGATATGTCAGAAAAATAAATATGAGAGAACGCCGATTCAATTACAATTTAAACCGAACCCAATAGGATCAAAACCATTCACACACATATATTGTGATACTATAAGATTTGGACAAACCTATTGTTTGAGCATTATTGATTCGTTCTCTAGATTAGGACAATGTTATCCTCTATTACAAAAAACTGGAACAGAAATTGTAGATAAATTGATATTATATTTTAGCCATTATGGAATACCAAATAAAATAACGTGCGATAACGGACTTGAATTCAAAAACAGTGTCGTACAAGATTTCTGTAAAACTCATAAAATAGAAATTCACTATATAACTAATTATAATCCGAATTCAAATGCATTAGTTGAACGTTTTCATTCGACCTTAATCGAGCAATTAAGAACCATTGGAACAACTAACACATTTCAAAATAGAATTTCTCAGGCCCTATTGAGCTATAATAACTCAAATCACTCGAGTCTAGATATGACTCCAATGCAAATAATCAAAGCTGATTTAAATTATTCCTTGCCAATTGAAAAAACGCACAACGAAAAAGTGCAGAATTATATTGAAAATTATATCGAAAACTTGAACGATATTGCTGTAAAATTAAATAAAGTCAGAAAAAGGCCACAGAACATTTAGATAAATTGAATATAAAACGATTAGCTGAAAAGGACCATGATTTAAATGAAAACCCAACGTATTTAAAAAATCCAATAACGCGTAAACTCGATCCAGTTTATAAAAAGACAAATATTCGTGAGATTGATTCACACCGTATACAAGATGTGAAAAAACAAACATATTTATCATAAAAAGATTTTAAAACAACGGAAAAAACATTAAATGCTTTTGTTTCAGATTCAAGATGAAACACTTCGTTTTCCTTCTTATAATACTAAAGATAATTATAATAACCAGTATTAAAATTACTCCCTTGGAAAATAATATACTCCCCATTTTACTTGGAAAAGCGTATATAACAAAGAAAAATATACAACTGATTTATCATATTGATTTGAAACAAGTCGAGGATCTTATTTTGAAGTATCAGAAAGAAATTGATAATTTGAAAAATAAAGAATTATTGGGATTCACACAAACGCCGCATTATGAATATTTACAACATTCGAATACAATTAATATTAAAACTTTAGAGGAACTTGTTAATGGAAAAATAAGAGTTAAAAAGAGGACTTATTAATATTGGAGGTAAAATTTCAAAGATTTTATTTGGAACCTTAGATTCAGACGACGAAGAACTTTATAAAAATTATTTTGAAAGTATAGCAAGAAACGAGGACACACTTATGAGGAATCAAAGACAGATTGCTACTGTAATTAATGATTTGAAAAATAAGTATATTGATAAATTTCGACAATTTGCAGATAATTATAAATTATTACGAACAATACCGCAATTGAGACACATTGAACACATGCATCTTCTCACATTTGAAATTAAGGATATTAAAAGCATATTAGATGAAATCCAAACAGCAGTGAGCTTTGCAAGATTACATATTCTACATGAATTCGAAAGAATTAATTAAAAATGACACTATTATTCCAATGAATCATTTAAAAGATTATTATCAGTTATGTCATACGAAAGTAATGTTTAAAGAGAAAGTTCTATTATTCCTTATATCAATTCCGACCGTTTATGAAGAAAATTTTAATCTATACAAGTTTTACTATATCCCTCAGAAGAACTTAACCCTTCCTTATACCAATCCTTATATGCTCACTCAACAAGAAGAATTGAAATGGTCAACCAGTGAATGTCATGCAGTCGAAGAAGACTACCTTTGCGATCAAGACTCCTTAACAAAACCTCCAGAATGTATGAATACTGTATTGAAGACACATTTAGAAAATTGTCCCAGGAAAAAAGTTATTCCTATATCAAATTTGAAAACCTTAGAAGATGGAAGCATCCTTTCAATAAATAATATGGAAATTCAAGAAAAATGTCCTCAGCAAACAAAATATTACTTCACTTCACCGATGGCGATAATCCAATCGAAATGTATCATAAGTAACTTCCAAAAGGAGATATTCCCAACTTCGATTAAAAATGAAGAAAAATACATAATTCTACCCAAGACGGCGATAGTCCCACGAAACCAATCCCAAGAAGAGGAGAAAGAAGATTTCCAGGAAGAAGATATTCCAGATGTCAAGTTAGAAGATATCCAAAGATGGAATCCGAGTACATCATCTACTTTTATTATTATTATAGGAATATTTATGTTTTTAATTATTTTATACTTTTTATTGAAATATTTTGAAAAATGTAAAGCTACACCTAATCAAGGTGATACCTTTATCCAAAGGGGGGAGGAATTACATAATATGGCCCCATACTAATTAGATACATTGTTTATCTGTTTACGATTGATTCCATATATTACTATGTTGTATTTTGCAGACTAAGCAGTGAACACCTGCAGTCAATACGCAGGAAGAATAAGATAAGAGAATGTTATAAATATCTGTTGATGACAATTTCTAGTCAGTTAATTAATCGATCTAGTAGCTCTACCAAGTTTTAACGTTGTATTGTATTGAATAAAGTAAAGTAGTTTTTTTTTAAAAACGAAGTCTTCCTCCCGAAAAACATAATTATATATATATATATCAGTATTTTCTCGAAAACTCCCGAATATACTGCTCATTAGAGTTAGGGATATCGTATTCCATCGTTTTGAAAAGTATGAAATCTTCGAGAAAATTGCTGTAAAATCATTTAAAATTCAAAAACAACTTGAATCGATCCAATAAACATCAGTATGAGACATTTCTTCAATCTGGTCGCCTTTTTTCTGAAGTTTGGTTCCTTGCATATGCTTAATGAATGTTCTTATTTTGAAATGGAGTCAGTTTATCAACGGCTTCGACTTTAAACGAGTTTTCTGAAAATGCTATCGGAATGCTACAGGGTGGCCTGACTCAGGTTGTTGTAGCGGAAAGGCTCCAAGTCAGCCAAAGTGTGATATCTCTACTTTGGAATAGGTTCAGGGCGACAGGTTCCGCGTTGGAAAGACCAAGGCATTGTGGGTGACGAAAAACAACAACTGCTTAGGATCGTTTCATCACCGTTTCGGTGAGAAGAGAGACTATATCTACTGTGTAGAATGCTACGGAATAATGCAGATGAGGTCCAAGTTTCCATCGAAGCCATCAGACGACGTTTGAGAGAGGTGAATCTGGGTTCTAGACGTCCATTAAGAGAAGTTCCATTAACAGGTGACCATAAGCGTCAAAGTCTGGAATGCGCAAGGCATCATGTCAAGTGGAACGATCAATGGCGTAGTGTCCTTTTCACTGATAAATACAGATTTGGACGATTTTCAGATTCTCGAAGAATAAGGGTATGGACAATCTCACGCATACCCATACGCTATGTCCAAGAAGTCCATCCATTCCGAGGGGATAGTGTTATGGTATGGGTCAGGATATGTTTCAACGGGCGCACAGATCCACACATTTGTCCTGGGAATATGACCGCCCTACACTATGGGGAGCATGTCATTGACAATGTTTTGCTAAATTTTCACGCTGCTTTTTGTGAAACTTTTCAATTTCTAGACGATAACGCCAGACCGCACCGTGCAGCCATAGTTGAGAATGCGCGCGAGGAGCTTGGTATTCCACATATATCAATACCTCCGCACACTCCAGATTTGAATTGCATAGAACATGCATGGGATATGCTCCAAAGAAGGTTAGATAATCATCAACCTACCCCAGAATCCTCCAATGATCTGAGAGAGCTTCTGCCCTGTTTATGGAACCAAATTCCTCAAGAAATGTTCAACAACCTCGTGTGTAGTATGCAAATAAGATGTCATTCTGTTATTGATGCCCTTGGAGGCTATACATTGTACTGATTGTCTTAAAATGCTTGAATTCTCTGGGAATAAAATTTCGTTATTTTACTCGATTTTTCTTAACCACCCTGTATACGTTAAAGACCTACAGGCTAAAATTAATTTTATTTCCTTTAATTTGAAATCATATTAGTATGAATTTTCATCACAAAATCTCATTCAAACTGTGACGAAAATATCGAAACAAAAAATTTCTCCGGCTAAAACAAAGTCGACGAAAATCACAGAAAATTCTTCAAGTCTAGCTGAAACGAAAACTCTAATGCGTTAAAATCCGACTTGAGCAGATCTCACGAAGTCACGCGTTTTCCGGGACGTAAAATTAATTTTCCTAATAGGTGTAGGACAAACAGGCATAAATATCGCAAGAAAACATATGCAGAAACATTCTCCGACATTCTTCGAAACCAGCAACTTCTACGATATTCGACACTTTCGTTCTCAACGCAGAACCAGCTGTTTTACACTTCGACCAGATTTTTTCAACAACCGACTACCTGCTTGCCGAATCCATCGAAAACCGACATTCTCAGCCACTGAAAACAACGAAAGATCCAGCCTTCGAAATACAGTCTTTTAGACTTTCAAAACCACTACGAATTATCGACTCACCCTTCGCCGTGTAGAATCCATATATTCTACAAAAATCAGTCTTTTCAGACTAACCATTACTTTCTGCCGCAACGATTTATAAATCAGTCTTTTTCAGACTACACCTTATCAAACTTTACACCAACTCCGAATTTGTTTTTGTCAAAATAAATTGTTAAACCGTTATACGTCTTTTCCTGGAATCCTATCCTATCTTCCACAAAACTATATTTTTTTGCACTTTATGTCAATATCCCTAAGCCATGTGAAGCAGTTTATATCACGACAGGTATGTTTTAAGGAAAACGGCGGAAGCAAAGTTGTACACATATTAATTATACTCAACAAGTTGGGAGTTAATAAGGGGTCCAAGACTTTTGACAATATGTGTATATGAACAAGTTGAAGTCTCTCGCTGTATACATTATCGAATTACGACGACTGATAATAATGAAATAAAAACTTCGGTTTGATATTTCTACAATTTTTCAATGGAACAAAGAAGAATTCAGTTGACAAATAACTCATAACTTATCCGGTTGACAAAAGCCGCTTCGCAATGAAAACAAACGATTGGGTTATAATTTCAAATTCAAAGTCGAAAGTAAATTTCGAGCAGTATATCAGATGCCACGGCTGAACGACCGGGGTATTTACAAAAATTATTTTACTGCAGGAATCCTCATAATGAATCTCATTATGTCGGGACGTTGGAGGCAGAAAACGCGCGAAACTTTATGACCTCATTCATTAAAACCGGAGTGACAGGCAGAATTTCATCGCGCTGAATCGCGAATTTCGAAAAAGGGTGTACACCTGCACTCGAACGCGATACTTCGTCTAGCTTTTGATGGAATTCGCTATACGTTGAACATTCCTCTGTTGATGTTCCACTGCATTTTTTACGTCGAAAGAAATTCGATACCCCATGCGTTCGCCTGCATTTAAATCATACAGCGTGCCAAAAAAGTGACGTAACTCTTCAATCATTCTCTGTTACAAAAATCTTCGTTTTATAGGGATTTCAAATGTTCAATTCTCTCCCGTGGTATGTCCAGAGTTTGAGTAGTCTGAGATTGTTTTGAGAGAATTTGATTGACTTTTTTAATGAGAGGACTTTTCTTTGTTTGTTTGTATTATGTTGCCATTTATTGTATATTGGATTGATTAGCCAACTTAATCAAGATCATCTCATTTCATTTCATTTCTCGTACAATGAATTATCAAGGACAATCCTCGCACCAATCGATTTTCAATTTCAAGAGCAATTTATTGTATGCTTTTTTAAACTTGATAATTCTCATATATTCCTATTGTAAAAACAGTAGAGGGGTGAGAGATTTCACATTCAAAGAAGTATACTGGAACTTGCTATCGAAATGAAGAACTCATTTATTCGTGGTGTTCCCTTGATAATAATTAGTAAAAAAATCAAATCAAATTCTACTTTCAGCCAAACTCTTAAATGGATCAAATGTCCTTTGATTTAATGTATCACAATCCATATATTCGCAATTGAGAAAAAAAAGTAGGAGAGTAAGAAATATCAAATTCAGAAAAGCATACAATAAATTGTTTTTGGACTCGGACAAGAATTATTGACTAATTTCTTTACATTTTTGACAAGCTGTATAGTAGTTGATATTAGCTTTTTTTTAGAAAAGATGAACTCTTGAAAAAAAATTTAGATTCGTTTGCTTTCTTTCTTCAAATAGAATTAATGACCAGTTTTTCATTGATAACCAAATTTTTTCATTTCTCAGCTGATATCTATATGAAATTTTAGATGAGTGTAATGAAGAATACTGCTGAATTTTCAAGATATACAGCGTTATTCACGAATATCATAGAATATTTTCACTAAAGACAAAAGATTCAGGATTGAAATTCTAAAGGTGAGCTTCAAGTAAGGAGACGACTTCTCGAATATTTTTTCCAGGTTCTAGGACTTCAACTTTCGTTTTTCGAATGGTAAGACCCAATTTTTATTGCATAAATAGATTCTCCATTGAATTCTGAGTCTTTTGATTTCAAAAATTTGAATTTTTCCGAGAAAATTCTCCTTAAATGAGGAAATGCGAAAAAAAAAACTCTGTGTTGAAATACAGACAACTTCGAGGTTTTTTTCATTGAAAATTCTCATTTTTGAGAATCTCCGAGAAGAAAAGCTGATGCTTCTTTTCCGATAGCTTGTTTTTTAGAATGTGATACAGCAAGTCACAAATTCTTCATCAAAATTAGAAGTGAAACATCAAAAAATAGTTTTTTTCAAATTGCAAACCCATTTTTGCGAAGCATTTTCGAAATCTTCGTCAAAAAAATATAGCAGCATACGTCCAAGACTTTTATCCCAAAATGAATATTTTTCGAGATATTCCGGAAAAACAATTTTGTCTTCAATTTCCAATCTCATTCTGAATGTGTTTTTTTTATATAAGAAATAATTTCTATAGTTCAGACGAGTTAAGTTCTTGAATTATCATCTGTAATGCGAGAGCAACAATTGGTTTTAAGTTCTCAATGTGGGTATAAGTGAAGTCAACGTAAAAAATTCTCAGGAATGCAGATAAAAGTAATTTCAAATATGCTTTTGAAAGAATAATTAACAGAACATGACAATTTATTTACTGAAAATTAAAATTTCCCTATCATGACAAAAAGAAATTCTCCAGAATTAAGATTTTGCGAAAATTATTCTAAGCTTCAAAAAACAAAGAAAAACTGAAGCGCATGTGAATTGGAAAAATAGAATTTTTTTTTTCATTCTGAATAAATTCTTGTTTTGCATCGTTCATAGCATAGTATTTATCCGTAATCATGTGTGATGAGGGAATTTGCTTAGTTTTGCTATCAGTGTTAAAACTGATGATGAAGGGGTGAGTGAATGTATCTACTTCAATATTTCTTAGAGATGCAGATCCCAGACCAATTGAAACTTGTAAGAAACAACAATCGTTCCTCAAAATTAGAATGAAATTTATGAGAAGTTCAGAGTCGAGATATAATGGGGAGCAAAGTGTGAAATAGTGTTCAGACACATAAGCCCGCGAAAGCAGACTCCTCATGAAAATAATTCATTAAAGTGCGAACTTTATACGGTTCAGCTGCTGAAATGGAATAAACAGGAATGAAACTTACGTTCCCAGGTACATCCGTATAATTCCACCCTCATGCATACAGTCCTGGGATGTTCGCTATAAGGGATGAAGCGAACTTTTGTTGCAACGAATGGCAACTCTAGCCTCTGGCGTACCACCAGGTAGGTGTTGCTGTTTCCAGTCAAGACCTAGAAAAAAATACTTATATTAAAAATGCGTTTGGACGTTTGTTACTCTACTATACTATACTACTGAACGGATTCAGATTAAACTCCACAGTAATATGGCTCATCTTATATCATATCACATAGAATACAACTTATAAAGATTAAGTGGAACTAAGCCATAATACAACAATGAATTATCAAGTGAGTCGGAAAAATTCCTGCCCACTAAGAGCTTACGCTGCCTAAACAGTTGAAGTTACACGAAGATAATATACCATGGGTTTGATTGTCTTGAAAACTTCTAAATAAAAGTCAGCGACAACATATATTGATCCCCTGCAGAACACGATGTGAACTTCTCTGATATGGTTCGACGGTCAATTGTTATACACATGAAACTGGTTGACAGCCTCTCTTCCTTGTTTAAACCTGGACGGTCTCTTCTGATAATGGTGAACTCAATCAATCGGTATGATGTACTCATTATGAGTCTGAACTATCATGTTCATTAATCTGATTCTACTTACAAGTTAGATCTCAAGCATATGATTAGTGGTTTTTGTGCACTCATAGTACTCTCTGTTTGTATCTCTCATATTTAATCAATTGTATCTTCTATTTTTCTGATGAACGTATTAATCGTGCGTATTTGGAAGCAGTTTGTCTCTGTAAATGTTGTGTTCATTGATTTATTTTGCACTCTCTTTCAGACCAACGTTATTAATATTATTGCTTTACTCATATTTATTGTATTGATCTCCATGATGAACAGACTTAGACAATGTATCTTTAAAAGCTTGTACTTCTCTCTTGGCCTGCATCATTATTACAACTCGGTCTTTTCTCAGAACTCATTATTCAAATCTTTGTTTCTCTGGTGGAATGAAGAAGTCCACGCAATCAACTTCATTGATTGCTCTGGCACTGTAAACGTTGTGCCTCATGTTGAGTTAGTTGAACTGTCTCAACGTCTAAGTCTGACTTTATATGACCTCTCATTTGAGCTGCTCTAGGTGACCTCCGTTTTTAGTTGGATAATGTCACTTTGAGTTGATAGATGCTGTTAATATTTGCATTTTCGCTGTATCACCTTCATACGGGTGACTTATTTGTTTCATGATTGTAAATGATGTACATTGAATGTTTTTACCTACACAACCATTTTACACAACTCAACTATCTGGTAAATTTGTCAAAATCTGAACACCCCCTATTTTGAACACCCTAAACACTCTTATGTAATTTTGAACCCTCAAAAAATTCTGACATTATCTAGGGAGAAGGTAGGAATATTCAACTCGACAATTTATCAATTTTCGTGCCAATATGAACTCTTCAATGCAGGGTGTACCAAGTTCGAAGGCCAATTAAGTTTTCTGGAGAACTGGACCTATTTGAAATCTGAAAATTGGAATAATGATATTGTTTGGCATTATTTAAAATATTCTGAAGCCTGTCCACTTTCAGTTACACAGGGAATAAAAAAAAAGAAAAAATTATTTTTTCTGTTTTTTGTTTCTAATTTTGATGGAGTATTCAATTCTGAATACATTCTATTCAAATCGTTGCATTTGTCGAAATACTTGTCAAAATATCGATAAAAAACTGAAGAAAAGGGAGATATGAGGTATTATGTTTGTTATTCCTATTCTAAATATGTTACGCACAAACTGATTTCACATTTTTGAATTCGAGGACTGTGGAAATATTGTACATTTCTAGAATTTTTAAAAACTCGTCACAGGGTTTTCCAAATGTTGGGTCAAACATTGGCTCATAAATTTCGTTTCTCGAATTAGAACCCTATTTTTTATGATTGCGTTGAATTCTGCGAAGACAAATGATGATTATGTTTCAACATGTTAATGCTGCTAAAATTAATAATTCTTGAGTTATCGAGGATTTCCTAATTTTATGTCGTACGTAGCGTCAAATTCATTAAATCTGCTTCATATCAACAATGACCCTGGTCATAGAAGATAAATTATTCCAATAATTCACTAGTGGCACACTTTTTTTCTGTATTCATTTATCATTGTTGATATAAAACAGATTTTATGAATTTGACGCTACTTACGACCTAAAATCAGAAATTACTAAATAACTCAAGAATTATTAATTTTAGGAGCATTAACATGTTAAAACAATATCATCATTTTTCTTCGCGGAATCTAGCGCTATAATGAAAAAATAGGGTTCTGTTTCGAAAAACGAATGTTATGAGCCAATCTTGATCCCAATTATTGACCCAACATTTGGAACATCCTGTGAGGAGTTTTTCAAAATTCTTTAAATGTACAATGTTTCCACAGTCTTCGACTTCAAAAATGTGAAAACGGTTTCTGCGAAAGATATTTTGAATAGGAATAACAAACATAATACCAAATAATCTTATCTTTCTTTTCTCTTCAGTTTTTTTCTCGATGTTTTGAAAAGTATTTCGACGAATGCAACGATTTGAAAACGAGTGTATTCAGAATTGAATAATCTATCGAAATTGAAAACAAAAAAACAGAAAAATAAAGTTTTTTCAATTTTGTTTTCACAAAAGAAACCACTTTATGTGATGGCCAAAATTTAGCAAATTCATTTTAGAATTATCAGGGTTCTAGGAAACATGGTGAATCAGAAGTTGAAAAACAATCACAAATTCAAAATGAATTGTAAACATAATTTAATATGAATAAAAAGTGCAAAAATTATAATTGGTAACCGTCAATATAAACACATGACTATGATTTTTTCCCAAATAGTCACATACAAAGTTGTGATATGGGTATAGGAGATCAAATAAAGTGATTCCTTCTTTTTACTTTCCCTATCCCAATAACACTTGTAGAATGTGAAGAATATTCGGATTAATTTGAATTCTTTCATTTAATATTCTAACTACAATGAATATTACGGTGTGAGTAAGATAATCTTTCATTCTCATTCCTGTAGTTTCGTGTCTATTGAGACAATTTTCTATTCAAGTTTCGAAAATGGCTATTATTCGTACAAAAATAAAAAAAATGCAAAAATAATACGAGAAATTCCGCAGGAAATAATGCCAAGTTGCATTTCCGCTTCGAATCCTCTGTCATTTAGAAAATGTAGAAAGTTCCCTTCGTATACTAATCACATCTGCCAAAAACAGCTGACACAACAATCCTCATCTTTTCGCTAAACCGGATAGCGAAATTCCAAATGGAATAACCTACGAATCGTTACCTTTAAAAAGAGGAGAGCGGAATCATTATCAAGTCCTCATTGTGAGCGGAATATGAGAATGGAGTCGTGCGCTGAACATCAAAGAACGTCAATTTTCTTTTCAAAGGCCAAAACTGATTCCCATCTGAATTAATCACGGTCATATTCGTACCAATTGACTCCCCGGCAACGTTTGAGGTCCTGGGGTGATCTTCAGCAGAAATTCAAATCGAATTTCACGCGAAATTGCCTGTATGAGATTATTCTATAGTGACGTTTCATGCATACACAAAGATGAAATGTTGGAATTTCCCAGAATAGTACAGTGAAGGTGGGTTTTACAATTCCTTGAAATCGACAATGAATTTGCGCTCGAAGTACACCCAAGATTTTTCCTGATAACGATTGAAATATATTTATTTATTTCAAACGGCATAGCCAATTTTCATAATACAACAAAATATAACATAACTAATATACTAAAAAAAAAAACAAAAAACAATTAACAAGTTCAGATAGCCTCAAAATATCTTTTGAGAGTAAAAATGGACACCTGGAATAAATCAATTTGTGCTGCATTTGCCCTTTTATCGCTCTATCAATAGGATTATTCATGGCATAGTTAGTGGCCATATATACAACATTAAAAAGATCTCTGTGTCTAAGGAATACATTTTTCGCGTTCAGTTTTCTTAGATAGTATATATTCACAATCAATAAAATTATTGAGTAATTTGAAAACGAACATTATGTCAAAATTATTTCTTCTTATAGATAGTGTTTTCATAGCTAGAGAATTATGTAAAAGGTCATAATTTATCGACTCCTTGGGAATACCTTGTTTGTAAGCAACCCATCTCAAGAATTTTCTCTGTACTTGTTCAATACTATTTTTATGAACTTCATAATATGGTGACCAGACTATTATAGAGTTCTCTGAATTTTTTTTCAAAGTTTTCTCTCCTAGTCTCTGGTACAAAGATCAATTAGAAACATGTTTTAAATGAGAAGAGCTGCTGAAAGCTTGTGCACTAATTGTTCAGAACCGCAAGTCGCTAACGTTCCATGCTACAGGGTGATTTTGGAATTTGGCCATTTATTATACACTGCGCAAAAAAATTTACGCACATTATGGAAATCTCAGATTTACTTTACAACTGAAGGTGTTCTCAATGATAATTATTTTTCTCAGAATTATGCATGCATATGTCATCCACTTTCAACGTTTTTTTTCAATACAGATGTTTCTTCCCAACAGGAATAAAAAGAGGAGATATTATCAGATTTTGAATGTATTGGCTCCATTCTAAAATCAGTTGTTCTCGATCAATTCTAGTGATCAATAGTTTTTCTTTCGTTTGATTTTCTACAATCGATCGCTATGCAACGCGAAACACGCAATTTGACCCAAGAGGAATGTGCCCAAGCGGTATATATATATAATATATATATATATATATATATATATATATATATATATATTCTTATGAAAATAGAGAGCTAAAATAATACAATAAATGTTGAAACAAAAAGTACCTAAGCTGAGGTAAAAAAAGAACGGGGTATCATAACATTCTTCGTATGATACTATAGAATCATACGATACTATCATCACTAGTATCATACGATACTATAGAGCCAGGGGAAAAAAAACCTCAGCCGAAAAAACCTGCCACCCCGTAAAAAAAATAACATAAAATATTAAATATCAGGAAAAATCTTGAAAGACATCAGTGTGAGATCATCTTCATGTTATCCGTCGATAGATTCTTCCCAAAACGGCTCGCGATTCTTAATCTGAAATGAAAAAAGAAAAAAGCAGAAAAGAAACCGAATATTCAGAATAAATCAAATAATTTTGAAATTAACCACCCATTTTAGAAATGCATTCGTTACTTTATGTATAGCCTCGAAACCATCTTGAAATTTATAAATGGGACAACTATTTATAAGATGTTCTATAGTCTCCTCATTTTCCCCACACTCACAACTAGGACTCTCAACCGAATTCCATCGGAAGAGCATGCTATTGCAACGTCCATGGCCTGTTCTAATGCGATTTAGAACAGACCATATTCTCCTGGGAAGGTCAAAACTAGGAACTCTGATGGAAGGATCAGAAATAAGATCTTTATTGAAAAAATTGGATACATTCCATTCAGATTGCCACATTTCTTTGTCGCTTCTATTCATATTAGTCAGAAAATTTGACCAAAAAGGTTTACGCGACTTCAATCTGGGGACCCTATTATCTGGAATATAGATGAGTATGGGAAATGAATTTGGAAAGGAATTGAATTTGTTCCAAAAATTCAAAGCTGTTGTCTCTCTGCGAATATGGGGGGGGACAATATTTGAGAGGACTGGTAACCAAGGAGTAGGTGTAGACTTGATAGTACCAGTAATAATCCTCATAGAAAAATTTAGGCCCAAGCGGTTGTTCTGCGAGAAGAATGGTGGACATACACAAGAATTGCAGGAAGGTTTGGAGTTTCCCATACAAGTGTGTCCAGAATGTTGCAGCAATTCAGGGAGACAGGTATGAATGTCCGAAGACCAGGACAGGGTATACCACGGGTAACAACTGCAATGCAAGAACGTTACTTGAGAGTTTCTTCGTTGAGACAACGGTTTGCAACCGCTCGCCTCCTTCAATATCAGCTTGAGCAAACTCATGGGGTTGCAAATTAGCACTCAGACAATAAGAAATCGCCTCAGAGAATATGATTCAAGGCCTAGTGTCGCGGCAAGAGGCCCAGCTCTTACCCCAGCCCATCAGAGGGCGCGTTTGGATTTTGCGAGAGAGCATATCCATTGGGAAGGCGCCGATTGGAAAGAGTTCTCTTCACAGATGAGTCTAGATTCTGCCTCTACTATTGTGATCGACGTTCTCTTGTATACAGACGTCCACATGAAAGTTCAGTGCAATTTCCTGAGTACTACTGGTTTCGGGGGAGGATCGATTATGAACTGGGGTGGAATTTCTTTCACTGCTCTCACAGACGTAGTGTTCGTTGATAATGGAGCTATGAATGCTGATAAGTATATAAGGAACATTCTTGAAGAGCATGTAAGGGCATTTGCCCCATACATTGGTGAAAATTTCATTTTTATGGACGATAATGCCAGACCCCATCGTGCGCGCATCGTTAAAGAGTACCTTGAAGAGGTTGAAGTCTCTCGAATGGAATGGCCAGCAAGAAGTCCAGATCTCAATCCGATTGAGCAGGTTTGGGACAACCTCAATAGAAGGCTGAGAAGTTCAGAAAATCATCCAACTACTCTTAATGACTTAAAAATCCAACTCGGAGAAATCTGGGAAGGATTAGATCAGAACATTTTAAGATTACTCATTTTGAGTATGAACCGTCGTTGCCGAGCTGTAATTTACGCAAGGGGTGGAAGTACCAAGTATTAAATCACTTATCAGCATTTCAGTATTTGAAAATTGTTCATTTCTTTTCTTTCACATAAGATTTGGTGAAATCCTGAATATTTCTTCCATTTATTGTGTCTTTTTTTTGCGCAGTGTATATTTGGCTATAATTTCAGCAGTATTTCAACAACGCTCTCGGTATGAAAACATCTTCAGGACCGTTTATCGAAAAAAGGAAACATGACATGTCTATTACTTTTTTTTCTAACTAGCTTAATTTAGGAGATGTACTCGTAAAACATCGAAATCAGACTTCCCTGTACATTCATGAATTATTTCTTCGCCACAGGTTCATCCCCAAATGAGCCCCCGAAAAATCCAGTATAATTTTTTCGGTTACATTATAACTAATCTTAATATTGAACGGACGACATACCAAGCTTTATTTCATAACTAAAAAAATTTTGAAAAGTTCCAAAACCTCCCATTCGCAACCTTTTACCGTGGAATGAGTCAGAATTTCAACGCCAATAGACTTTTTTATGAAAGCCAATAGAGGTAAGGGGATCGTGACTGAAAGGTTGAATGTCACGCGTTTAAATCCGTTCACCTATATCAATTTTCGCGTTGGAAGGATCCGAATAAAAGATAAGAAATCAGGGACAAATTAGATTGTTAACCTGAAACGGAATGAACGCTTATTACTCGCGAATGTGGTGGGTAGCACGAGCACTCCTATAAAACGGGGTTTCCTTATCACAGGCATCGTCCTTTGTGAATTTCCCTAGGGAAATTGAGACTTGAATGTGGCTATATATGATGCAATTCAGTCATTTTCTTCCGGAGGAATAAGAATGTGGCACAATGTGTGCTCCATCTCTGCTATATTGGAAGTTTGGATGAGTATTCGATGAAAGAACTCGGTGGTTCAGTTGTTATACTGACAATTTTTATTGATTGCTGGAGCTTTCGTACGCACGAATAAACTGCTTCACATGAGTTAGGGATATTGACTGAAATTGCAAAGAGATTTTGTGATGAAAATTATATTAATATGATTTCAAGTTGCAGGAAATAAAATTAATTTCAGCCTGTAGGTCTGCAGCGTATACAGGGTGCTTAAGAGAAATCGAGTATAATAACGAAATTTTATTTCCAGAGAATGCAAGCATTTTGAGACTATCAATAAATTATAATATGGCCTCCACGGGCATCAATAACAGCTTGACACCTTCTTTGCATCCTACACAAGAGGTTGTTGAACATTTCTTGTGGAATTTGGTTCTATAAACGGGCAGAAGCTTTCTAAGATCATTTGAGGAATCTGGGGTAGGTGATCACCTAATCTTCTTTGGAGAATATCCGATGCATGTTCTATGCAATTCAAATCTGGTGAGTGCGGAGGTATTGGAAAATGTGGAATACCAAGCTCCTCGCACGCATTCTCAACTATGGCTGCACGGTGCGATCTGGCGTTATCGTCTAGAAATTGAAAAGTTTCACCAACAGCAGCGTGAAAATTGGGCGAAACATTATCAATGACATGCTTCCTACAGGGTGTCCGGGGAATAACTGTACATACTCTTACCAGAGATAGAGTTGGACTAGGTGATTACTGATTGACTATAAAAAATTAATTTCTGGATTTCTCTAGAAAGCTACGGGGTGATTTTCTAACTTCATGGAAATACTTAGACCATCATAAAATCCGAACTTATTGACGGATATTATTGAAACTTGGGAGGTTATTGGCACATGCTGAGGTCGAGACAGAAAGATATCGATGATTTCATTATTGCAGGGCCGGACTCATTAATCTTCATTTGAAGTGTTGGGGGTTAAACAAACACTTTGTATTTCGAATTACAAATAATTGATTCGCTTTTTAGAAAGAAGCTTAGTTATGCTTCAATTTGTGATATCGCTTAAAGTTGTCACATCAACAATTATTTTTTTATGAATTTTCGAATTTGGCTGAAGTTCGAAAAATTGAATTTTTTACCATGAAGACAAATGAAAATCTCATGTTTGAATACAAAATGCGAAAGTATTAGTAGAAAATTTTCAAAAAAGTTCAGAGCTTCAATAAGCACATTCCATAACGAAACAAAAACAAATGAAAGAAACTAAAATACAGTAAATAGTACCTAATAAAAATGAAAATAGGAACGAATGAATTGCTGAGTCAACGTTATTTCAGAAGTGGTTCGAAATGACAACCATTAGCTTATATACATTTCTCTTGCCGATTTACTAATTCAGTTAGAGGTTTTTACATTGGAAGAAGTGTTACTTTGGTTTATATCTTTGTTGTCGAACACCCGGTATACATACGAATAATTTTGAAATATGCTTATGTGTACCCTATACACTTAACCATTTTTTTTTTATATACCTTCATTTACTCCATCGCAATGAGATCCGAGTCTGGGGGTGGCCACCCAGTATATAAACAAATAGTTATAGTATTCCTCACCTTTAGTAACTTTTTGAAGAGAATTTATTTTTTATTTTAGACCTCCACAAGATGGGTTTTTCGAACTCTATCCGAATTAAAAAATTCATAAAAAAATAATTGTTGATGTGACAACTTTGAGCGATATCACAAATTGAAGCATAATTTAGCTTCTTTCTAAAAAGCAAATAAATTATTCGTAATTCGAAATACTAAGTGTTTGTTTTACCCTGAACACTTTAAATGAAGATTAATGAGTCCGGCTCTGGAATAATGAAATAATTGATATTTTCCTGACTCGACCTAAGCATGTGCCAATAGCCTCCCAAGTTTCAATAATATCCGTCAATGAGTTTGGGTTTTATGATGGTCTAAGTATTTACAAGAAGTTGGAAAATCACCCTGTAGCTTTCTAGGGAAATCCAGAAATCAATTTTTTATAGTCAATCAGTAATCACCTAGTCCAACTCTATCTCTGGTAGGAGTATGTACAGTTATTCCCGGACACCCTGTATAGTCTATGGCGGTCATATTCCCAGGAGAAATATGTAGATCTGTGCGCCCGTTGAAATATATCCCGACCCGTACCATAATATCACCCCCTCGGAATGGATGGACTTCTTGGACATAGCGACGATTACGGGGTATGCGTGGGATTGTCCATACCCTTATTCTTCGAGAATCTGAAAATCGTCCACATCAGTGAAAAGTACACTACGCCATTGATCGTTCCAATGCTAATGGAACTCTAGAACCTAGATTCACCTCTTCGATGGAAACTTGGACCAAATCTGCATTTTGAAGAGTATTCCTTTTACACGTAGATGTAGGCTTTCTTCTCGTCGAAACGATGATGAAAAGAACCTGAGCAGGTGTTGTTTTTCATCGCCCACCAAGCCTTGGTCTTTCTAAGACGGAACCTGTCTTCCTGAACATATTCCACAGTCGACATATAACACTTTCGCTGACTTGGAGCCTTTCCGCTACAACAACTTGAGTTAGGCCACCTTGTAGCATTCCGATAGCTCTATTAGCCTCAGCGGTTGTAAATTTACGTCTTGGCATTTTAAGAAAACTCGTTTCAAATCGAAGCCGTTGATAAACTGACTCCATTTCAAAATAAGAACATTCATGAAGCATATGCAAAGAACCAAACTTCAGAAAAAAGGCGACCAGATTGACGAAATGTCTCATACTGATTTTGATTGGAACGATTCAAGTTGTTATTGAGTTTCGAATGATTTTACAGTGATTTTCTCAAAGATAACATACTTTTCAAAACGATTGAACACGATATCCCTAACTCTTGTGCAGCAGTATATGACCACTTATCTAGGATAGGTGGAAAGCTGGCAAATAATTGGGGAATTACTTAGCAGAAAATTCTCGTTGTCCCATCCGTATTGAATATAGATGGCGTTAAAGAAACAGAAATTATGCAAATTATTCAAGATTCTGCCGAAAATCCTATCAAAACTGTTATGAATCTTGAAATTCAAGGATTCAATCACAATTACCTGTCCGAAAACCCAGTGTTGAGTTATAGAAAATGACAATAAGAAACGGGACATGGATGAAAATTAAATAATGAATGCATTTAAAGATTGAAATAATACCGGATCCGGTAATTGAACTTTTCGTCTTTGAAAATGCAAAATCTCTGTTAGTTTCCAACATTTTTTGATTCGCTCTTCTGCAAATGAAAGCCGAAAGTTCAAAGTTTGTTTTTGTGCAATTCCGAAAAAGTATGGAAGCCTTTGGCTTTCAATGCCAGCTTGGGTTTCTTTCTGAACGAGACTTATTTTTTTAATCGCTGGACCTTGAGCTTTTTCTGTCATGAACGCTGTAGTTGCTCACATTGAGATCCTAGGCGAGCTGTTGTTCTGAGCACACCGAATTTCTCTCAAATCGGTAACGCATCCTTTCAACGACTGCTGGCGCCGTTGCAGTACAGCGTTATCCACCACCATATCGTTTCTTAATGCTACCAGTCACAATATATCCTTCGATATCTCGATGAACAAATTTCTCATCTTATTGTAGATATGGCAGCGGTCGACGATTTTCGATATTAGCTTTTCCTTTCAAATAAAACCAATCACCGCATTTCGTCCCAAACTCAAGAATGTCTTTATCTCATTGTATGAAAACTACTTCAAGTGTTGAGATATAATATGTTGAGGAACGAGTTGTCAAATTTTGACTGCGTTCGATTGAATGTTTATGAAAGAAAGGTTAAAAACAGGTTTTGCGAATTTCATTTTGCCAAACAATTTTCTGTTCGATCTCATCTTCAAAATCATTCAGCTGCAGATAATTTCTTCGTATGTTGATTGTTGGTAAAAGAAATATGGTAGAGAACTGCCGGATAATTCAAACTTGGAAAATATCCAATAAAACGAACCAATTTTTGTGGAGTCCAACGCGAACAATGTTTTTGACAGTCAAATGTTCATGCAATATTGAGTGCATGCTGGTCCCACTAATACCTGAGATTGTCTCAAACTTATGAAAGATCGAATGACTGTCTTCAATAACAGTTCTTGCACGGCATTGATGGTTTCCAGAACAAACACAGATTTTTGACAACCTTCACGAAATAACTACGACCTCTATTGAATTCTCCATACCTCAAGTCACAGGTACTCGATGCGGTCTCAACGCCAAAAAATGAATCAAATTCATCCATGCACTGCTGCTGAGTCAATCCACGTCGAAAATTGTTAAAAGTAATCGCACGACATCAAATGAATCCTCCCGATGTAATTCCTTGTTATGGAAAACAACACGAATTTCTCTCGTATGTCAAAGTCTCAAAAATGTCAAATTTTACGATTGAGCTGTCAGTTGCCAAATTGCAGCGAAAGAGATGTCCAACCGCGAAGCATAAAAGGCAATATTTCTGCTGCATGAACGTCCATAACACTGAAACTATGAATATTTCCGGAATTTCTCCGGAACGATAACAGAGGTTCATTATACAAAATAATAAACTGAAATACTGCAGCGGTAATGGAAATTATTCCTTTCAGAACGGGATGTCAGGAAATTTCCAATTTCATTGTACGGCATAACGTTTTTCATGGATCTCTCGGATAGGAAATTAATTTACTCCGTCCTGTGAATGTACTGTAATTGGATTTCTTCAGTAAACAACAAAAAATGAGGAAGTATTCATTTCAATCAACAATGGAAAGGAAAATAGAGAAATAGGATGGAGCGAACAGAGAGAGCCGACAGACGAAGGAAATGTGAATGCTGATAAAGCCAGAGGATTTAATTTGCAGAAGAAAAACTTGATCTCTTCGAAGAAAAATGTATTTGAACATTTTCTCCCTGAGTTGAATTTTATGTTGGTTCATAGGATATATCATGAAAAAAAGGAGGCGCACATCCTTACTATAGAGTAAAGCTCTTTCCCACAAGTAAAGGAAGTTATCAAAATACACTGCGCACATTCTGGAAATCTCAATTTTAAAGAAAGTCAACTCTACATTGACTTTTTATTTTATTATTATTTTATGTTCTCTCGAGAAGGATTTGAACGAAACAAGACACATTAAATGGAAGAAAAATTCAGGATTTCACCGAATCTTATGAAAAAGAAGAGAAATGAACAATTTTCAAAATACTGAAATGCTGAAAAGTGATTTAATACTTGGTATTTCCACTCCTTGCGTTAATTACAGCTCGGCAACGACGGTTCATACTCAAAATGAGTGATCCTAAAATGTTCTGATCTAATTCTTCCCAGATTTCTCCGAGTTGGATTCTTAAGTCATTGAAAGTAGCTGGATGATTTTCTGAACTGCTCAGCCTTCTATTGAGGTTGTCCCAAACCTGCTCAATCATATTGAGATCTGGACTTCATGCTGGCCATTCCTTTTTAGAGACTTCAACCTCTTCAAGGTACTCCTGAACGATGCGCGCACGATGGGGTCTGGCATTATCGTCCATAAAAATGAAATTTTCACCAATGTATGGGGCAAATGGCACTACACGATCTTCAAGAATGTTCCTTATATACTTATCAGCATTCATAGCTCCATTATCCACGACCACTAGGTCTGTGCGAGCAGTCGAAGATATTTCACCCCATACCATAATCGATCCTCCCCCGAAACCAGTAGTATTCAGGAAATTGCACTGAGCATATCTTTCATATGGACAATGGTAGAGGCAGAATCTAGACTCATCTGTGAAGAGAACTTTTTCCAAATCGGCCTTTTCCTAATGGATATGCTTTCTCGCAAAATTCAAACGCGCCCTTCGATGGGCTGGGGTAAAAGCTGGGCCTCTTGCCGCGACACGAGGCCTTAAATCATATTCTCTGAGGCGATTTCTTATTGTTTGAGTGCTAATTTGCACTCCATGAGTTTGCTCAAGCTGATTTTGAAGGAGGCGAGCGTTCTTGAATGGCAGTTGTTACCCGTGGTCTAACCTGTCCTGGTCTTCGGACATTCATACCTGTCTCCCTGAATCGCTGCAACATTCTGGACACACTTGTATGGGGAACTCCAAACCTTTCTGCAATTCTTGTGTATGTCCACCCTTCTTCTTGCAAAACTACCGCTTGGGCACATTCCTCTTGGGTCAAATTGCGATCGAGTGTAAAAAATCAAACGAAAGAAAAAACTATTGATCACTAGAATTGATCGAGAACAACTGATTTTAGAATGGAGCCAATACATTCAAAAGCTGATAATATCATCTTTTTTTTTATTCCTGCTGGGAAAAAACATCTGTATTGAAGAAAAACGTTGAAAGTGGATAACATTATCATTGAGAACACCTTCAGTTGTAGAATAAATTTGAGATTTACATAATGTGCGTTAATTTTTTTTTCGCAGTGTAAGTCAGTTCACCAGAAATTGTTTATATGGAACATTGACCTGCATGGAAAAAATCAAAATTACCGGTGAAATTGAAAAATTCTAAGTCTGAATCTGTTTTATATCGAGATTCTCGTATTTATTCATTGTTTCCTCATTGAGTAACTGTAATTATTTAAAATATTAGCTTAAATTTGCAAAACATAGGGTGTTTATCATCAATTATGTACATAAAATGTATCGAGAGATATTGAATGAATAATAATTAACCTCTCAGTATATAATGAAGTATCAAAATTTCCATCGCACTGAGCAAGACTGTTTTTTAGCAGTAAAGGACTTTTTCAACAGTCTGGCTGTTTGTTTCTGATCGCTGATGTCATGCCATACTCAAAAAAATTTCACTATGGCCAGATGAACTGAATAAACATGAGAATGTATGTCATGAATAACAATGTATTCAGACCCGTCTTTCTTGACATATGTAACTGATTTTCATCTGCTTTAATTACTCTTGAAAAAAATTGACGTTTCGCCAATAGAAAGCATATCTGGTAGATATATGCATGCTTTTTGTGTACGTATATTGCGATGGAAGTGCGTTGGCTGCAAAACAAGAGTATGGCATCGCGGATTACTTAATCGCGGATTATTTTCGAGGATGCATTGAAAATTTTCACCGGGATCCAGGTCAGGGCTCAGGGCTTCAGGAGACAATAGTCCTTGTGAAAATTGTCGGAAAAAATTCAATTGTTCGTTCTGCTATGTTTTTGAATTGTTTGATCACGATCGAAAGTAATCCGAGATTTGAATAATCATAGCGAAGCAAAATCCAGTATTTTTAAAACAAGAATGAATCAAAGATAGTAATAATCGAAATCCCCAATTCAGAAGCTTACAGATTTTTCATCATGCGGACTGGAGAAATGAAATTTGATTTCACTGAGAGAATAGATAGACCGGTTTCGGCCTTGTTTGGCCTCATCAGTAGCCTAAATCTCTCATAGACAAAATCTTCATGAAAAATTATACCTTCAAATCCTTTCGTGATGTTATTTCGAATAACTTATTGAAAATAGATATACTAGCTCACGTCTGTATTGATTTTATCGATGCCATTATACTGAAAATGATCCGAGAGAATGTAGGATTTTGGTGATTTTTCTGAATATGAATTCCGATTTGAAAAGTGATTCTATTGATTTGATTTTGATTGATTGTGATGTGAATAGTGCGAAGAACTAGGACAATAAATTGAAAAAAGCTAGTGAAATGAGTATTCTTCAGCACATCAAACAAATAACCATTACCTCGACCAAGTTCTCCAAACAATTTGGATCATTTTTTCCATTTTCCTTTTCATTTTGAAAGCTGGTGTCTTAAATTTGCGATGAGAATGTGCGAATGGACGAATAACTCAAGATCACGCCAGCAGATTCCGAAGATTTTTTTTATTGAAAAGATTGGACACCAAGATTAGTTGAAAAAGAGTTTGGTAGTGTTCTGATTATGAGATCAATGACAGAAAAACGGAGCTCCTCAATTTAGGAGAAAAATTAACAATACTCGGCCGAATTATTCATGAAGTAGGATTCATATATTAGAGCCAATTACCGTAACGTCGTTGTGGTCAAGTATTCGAATATAGTGTTGCCAGATGAATGAAACGAAATTATGGCAACAGATTGCCAAAATAATCGGATTTGCCGGGGAATTGAGTGTACAACAATCAATTGGAAAAAGGCGATCTATGACATGTTTGAAAAATACTTCCAGTAGCAAGACGAAGTTGAAAAATGGGTTATACTTGACGAGCATTATCGAAGATGTCTCAAACATTCAAATCTTTCATAAAGAAACAATATTCTTCAGAAACTAGCTGGTTCCTCATGGGGCGCTGATGCAACAATACTTCGTACGGCAGCGCTTGCTTTGATTTTTTCTGCTGCTAAATATTGTTGCCCTGTTTGGTTGAACAGTGTTCATGTAGAAAAAATTTATGCCTAACTAATTTTTTCTATGGGGATTATTACTGGTACTATCAAATCTACACCTACGCCTTGGTGACCAGTCCCCTCAAATATTGTTCCTCCTCATATTCGCAGAGAGACAACAGCTTTGAATTTTGGAACAAATTCGATTCCTTTCCAAATTCATTTCCCATACTCACCTATATTCCAGATAATAAGGTCCCAAGATTGAAGATGCGTAAACCTCTATTGATATGAATAGAAGCGACAAAGAAATTTGGCAATCTGAATGGAACGTATCCAATTTTTTCAATTAAGATATTATTTCTGATCCTTCCATCAGAGTTCCTGGTTTCGACCTTGCCAGGAGAATATGGTCTGTCCTAAATCGCATAGAACAGGCCATGGACGATGCAACAGCATGCTCTTCTGATGAAATTCGGTTGAGAGCCCTAGTTGTGAGTGTGGGGAAAATGAGGAGACTATAGAACATCTTATAAATAGTTGTCCCATTTATAAATTCCAAGATGGTTCCGTGGCTGTACACAAGGTAAAAAATGCATTTCTGAAATGGGTGGTTAATTTCAAAATAATTTAATTTATTCTAAATAGTTGGTTTCTTTTCTGCTTTTGTCTTTTTTTATTTCAGATTAAGAATTGCGAGTCGTTTTTGTGAAGAATCTGTTTACCTGAGCCCATCGACGGATAACATGAAGCTGTTCTCTGAGATCACACTGATGTCTTTCAAGATTTACCTGATATCTAATATTTTACGTATTTTTTTTTTCACGGGCAGGGTAAGGGTTTTTTTTTCAGCTGAGGTTTTTTCCCTTTCCTCATTTAATCATACTGCAGACCTGTATGGTTTTCCTATGTTGCACCAACCTCAGCTTGGTACCTTTTTGATTCAATATGTATCGTAAAGTTCATAATAGCAGAAAGTTCAGGAGGTTAGACAAATTTAGTCGTAGTTCACTGAAAATTGAAATACTAATCAAAAATCAACAAAAAAAAACCCGAATTGAGAGAAACTCCGAAATAAATATGCACTTGGAAGTGAAAAAACTATCACGTTTTTACCAAAGAAAATAGGTAGATGGATACTAATGATTATTGCCATTTTTGGAGTCAGAGTCAGCCAACTATGTACAGGGTGGGTAAAATTGGTGATACCTGAACTACAACTTTTCAACCGAGAGAGATAGAGGAAAATTAATTACACATCATGGTCATCTTTTTCAGGGAAACTGATTATGCCATCAACTGCATTCCTCTATCTACTTTTGTTTTCGAGTTATAGGACAAAATTGAAATTTGTGCGATTTCAACTTTGGTCAATATCTTCGTTTCTGTTCATGCTAGGATATTGAAATGAAAACATTATACAGGAATTTTTTCATAGCAATCTAGTAGCGTACTTTGTTTTTTTCCCAAGAGGTTTTCTTGCTGAGCTCTAACTATAACAAAAATTCGTGTTTTGTTCTCACTCTTGGGAAAAAAACATAGTACGCTCCTTGATTGCTATGAAAAAAGTGTCCGAATGATGTTTTCATTTCAACATCCTATCATGAACAGAAACGAAAATAATGACCAAAATGGAAATCGCCCAAATTTGAATTTTGTTCTATAACTCGAAAACAAAAGAAGAAAGAGAAATTCTGTTTCTCTAAAAACATGGGCGCCCGTGGCCCCCCCTGAGATTTCGATTCCCTTCTTGTTTTTGAGCAAAACCTAAGACTGACTTCGCCAGCGCCTCATCAAATCATTATTTGGCCCCCCCAGAGAAAAAATTGTGCGGTCGCCCTTGTCTAAAAAAGACTATCGTAATGTGTCATTCATTTTAGTCTATCTCCTTCGGTTGAAAAGTTGTAATTCAGGTATCACCACTTTTGCCCACCCTGTATGTACTAAAAACTCCAAAATTAACAATATAATTCTTAGTATCCACCTACTTTTTTGTTTTTTGAAAATGCAATTATTTCGTTTACTTTTTAGTGCACATCAATTTGTTGAGTCGATTTTTTTGGTAAAATTTTTATTTCCTCATATTGAATAACACGTTGTAATTATTCATTTTTATGAGTTCCGACACCTACGAAAAGCTTAACCTTTAAAAGCACTCTGTATGAACAACGGTCACGAAAAGCCATATAATTCAAGCACGCGCCGCCACTGACGCGAGGCAGCAGTCCATATAAGTTTCCCCACTCGGTCAACAGATGGCGCATGCATCGGAATTCCCGATACGCGGTCACGGACCGGCCCGATACTCCACGTTCGTATGAAAATTGATGTTTCAAACTTTTACCCGCCGAAATATCTCCTGGGCACAAAACACCGAGTGAATCTTCATTATTCTCCCCCATATTTATGTATTAAGATAAACGTCCGGCTGGGGAGCACGAACTTCTCTAAGACGGATTTGATGATCTAGTGTACGTCGGAGTATCTCCGAGCAGCAACTCCAGCCCTAAGTACCTGATATTCCCATCAGGGCGCTGTCATACCCAACTTTGTTATGATGGAGTTAGTTCCGTCCTTACAGAAGGATTATTTTTCGACTTCGATTTTATTAATGACTGGTGTCGGGAGGGGCATTAGCAGAAATTAATGGCGTTATTAAATGGTCTAAGCGAGAAATGGCCAGGGAAAGGAGAGGGTTTTTGGAGCTGTAGCGTATTGAATAAGTTCATCGATCAGCTGGGATGCTTGGTATGAATGCTTTATGAGATGGGCGAGGTAGATTTGTGAGTCTTGAAGTGGACCGGAAATTAGCTGTGGGAAGGGTTCAAGAATATTTCAGTAGGATTTGATTCGAGATAATAACGCTCGGTGAGTTGAAAATAGTATATTCTATAACAAGTTGCAGAATGAGCTTCTATTCTAACACGAATGCGCAGTTTTCGAAAGCATGAGTGTCGGAATTGCAGAGGCTAAGAGTGTTTGACGAGATTTTCTCTTTTTCATTTAAGTTTTCTGAAAAACCTTCGGAATTCAATGAAAAATTGCATCCTACTCACTTTTCTATTTTTCTGTTGGTAGTTAGTTTGACTTGCGAAATTTAACAGATTACGGAATTTGAATTGATTCGATTTGAAAATTGATAGAATCAGAGGTCACTACTGAAAACCACAAAACGAAAAATATAACTGAAAACAACGCTGTAATAGAATATTAAGTATAGAGAACAGTGAGGGCATTTTACCGATCGAAGACAATAGTTTGTCTGAGATCGGTAGTCCTTAACGTTCGAGATACTTATAGCATTTTTTGCACGATAGACACAATTTTTACTCAATGTACAAAATAATTATCTGTCAAATTCATTTATTCGTGGCTTTATTAATGCTGTGTATGAATATAATATAAGGCGTTGCCTTGGTGATGAAAACTTAGTAGATTGTCAAAGTGACAATAATCAATTGAATTTACTATCGTTGAAAAATGAGCGATATATAATCTTCGGAAGATAATGAAATTCAAACAGCCTGGGAAATCGGCTGTTCTTCAGTATTCCTCAGAAGTCTAAAATCTGCTACGAGAGTACATATAATACTTTCAAAGAATGGATTCAGACTAAAGGCAGCCAAATCAATGGAAAAGTGTTTCTGGCCTATTTTGTTCGAAGAATAGAAAAGCTGAGATCGCCTGGAAGTCTTTGGGCCGAATATTCAATGCTGAAGAGCACAATATTTTCAAACGACGGTATTGACATATCCAAGTTTGCAACGCTTATAGCATTCCTCAAAAGAAAATCTTTTGGTTACAAACCCAAAAAATCTGCTATTTTTACAAGAGAAGAAATGAATAAATTCCTAAAAGAAGCACCAGATGATATGTTTTCAATTATTAAGGTGTGCTTTTATCAATATAATAGTGCTTTATGAAATCATTTTGTCCTTTCAGGTGGGAATGATATTAGGTATATCAGGGGCGTGTAGAAGAGAAGAGTTATACAACATGAGCGTCAGGGACATAGAAGATCGGGAATCATTTTTAATCGTGAAAATTCTCAACACAATAACCAACATTCAGAGAACATGCACAGTGATCCATCGAGATAATGATATCAATTACCTGGAAATATATAGAAAATATTTCCGTCTGCGTCCACAAAATGCGAAGATCGAGCATTTATTTTTGAGATATCAAAACGGAAAATGCAGTAATCAAGTTATAGGCAAAGGGAGAATTGGCCGTTAAAAATTGCAACCTTTTTGAATTTAGAAAATCCAAATGCCTATACTGGCTACTCTTTCAGACGCACTTCGGCCACATTTTTAGCTACTGAGGGAGTAGATGTATTAGGACTAAAACGACACGGTGGATGGCAGTCTTCGACTTGGTTAAAAGTGACATTGAGGATTCCCTGCGACTTTGATGAAAAAATTTTGCATACTACGGAACGTAGCGAGTTGCAACATGAAATGTTGAATTCAGCAGATGTTTCTGTGAATTCGGCTACTACACAATCCAGTGGTATTTCCATCAGCAATTGTAAAAATTTTACTTTCACTTTCAACATTAAATAAACTGAATTCAAATTGTTTGTGTTATTTCATTATTTCAAAGAATATTCAGTCATTTTCACTTACCGTTCGCTGAACGGTAAGCGATTCACATTTAACATCAACATATTTATTTCAACTACCCCTGCCGCTACAGCCAGCTACTGCTAAACGGCTGAAGCAAAGCTTTACATCTTATATATTTCAAATATCTTCCCGATGTGGCCTCCGTATAAGCAGGGAATTTTTGTTTTTCCCTTAGTTCTCTTCTCTAAAACATGCATCTTTGCATTGTTAGACGATACAGCTTTGCTACCTTCTTCAAAATATTGGAAGCTTTGGAACTGAATTTCGATTTTTTTTCATTTTCATGAACACCTGTATAACTAGTTTCGAAAACGCGATATAAGAGTGTTTTTTCCAACCTTGATAATCAATATGAAACGATAATAAGAACAACAACGTCTTTTGACAAAAAACGGTTCGAAATATTGAATGTAAATAGGTATCCATTGATTTTGTATCACACTAAAAATTTTATCAAAATTACGTGATCTATAACAAAGTTAGGAGTTCTCACCTTTTCTCCCCTAGAATCCTTGTAGACGATCCACTGGTTCAGCGCAGGCCTCCAATACTCTACCAAAAAGGCCTCTGCGAATTCTTGACCCTGTCCATTTCCAAATCTACCCTGTGTTTCGGTCCACGTGATCAAGTGGTTCCTTGTCAAATCTACCTCGAGGTACTCTTTGATGTCGCTGCTAATCTGCGCTTTCGGACACCAGGCTCCGCCATTCTTCTCTTGGCGTATCCTGAAAAAGGAACCACAAATCAGAACATCAATATTGAAAATCCACAAGAAATGATCTTGTCCACAATATTCGAAAAATTCGCGATTTTTAGGATTATTTCCACCATTTGGCAACTCTGGGCCGTAGGTCAGAAGTAAGATGGTTATTATGTGAGTGCTTCATTTGCCAATATTCTCCAGGAATTTATCGATTGTTGACGAAGGTTACTTACAATTTCACCAGAAACACTGAAAATTTTATTCATGCGCACTCTCTTAATTGATCAGAAGGTCCAGAAGAATATTATCGAGTGAATAATGAAGAATCATCAAAATCGGTTCACGCAGTCGAAAGTTCTGAGGTAACAAGCATAAAAAATGTGTGTTGAATCTATAAGTGGACTTTTTAATTTTTCTTTTTTTGGATATGCTTTCCTCACAAAAGTCTTTGTGTTCTTTCATCACTTAATCTCCAATATTGAAATATACAAGATCTACTCATATCTCTATTTGTACTGTTATTTTTATGTTCACCTTTGCCACCTCTGAAGGAAATGACGTCTCTCCTGTATATGTTAGATACAGAAAGTGTGAAAAAAGGAAAATTTTCTTAGTGTATGATTGAAGTTTCAATGACATATCAAATTTTGATAGAAGTTGGTTGATGAGATTTGGCGAGAACAATAGTATATAACATTACTAGCAAGGTGAGAGGGTTTTTAATGGCGAATAGAGGATATAACTGACGAGTCAGTTACCTCCTTGAGCCAGTAAAACCCGTTACCTTGCGTTTATTGCTTTACATTTTATTTGTTTCTCATTTGTAAAAAGGTTAGATAAATTCCAAAAAAAATCTCAATAATTTGTCGCAAATGTCGTAAGCTATGGAAGCGTTGCCATGAACATGTCTGTTTATTTTTCTTTACATTTGTTTTGGCGAAAGCGAAAATGAATGTACCAAAAGAAATTATTGAGGCAGCCAGCAGTGTAGCATCAAGTTTATTACCTGAGAAATCAGCTTCAGGTACGAGCGAGAATACGACGACTTCAAGAAGTGGCAAAACAAAAATAGTGTTATTGGGGTAACTGAAGATGTTTTGTTGGTCTACTTGAATCAACTATCGGCTAGATTCAGCCCTAATAATTTATGGGCAAAATGGTCTATGCTGAAAAGCTGTTCGGAAATTAAAGAAAATGCCCCTGTTCGCAGGTTTGTTTTCCTTGAAAAATTTATTGAAAAATATGACGTTCAGTTGTCATTTGCAGATTTCAAAAGGTATTAGCGTTTCTGAAACGAAAAAATGAGTGTTATAGGCCAAAAAAGGCCAAGGTATTGAGTAAAGAAGAGGCTGAACAATTTCTTTTACATGCTCCTGATGACCAGTGGTTGCTGGCGAAAATTGTAACAGTATTTGGGATTTTTGGATGTTGTCGATGTGACGAAATTCTCTCCTTAAACATGAATGATGTAGAAGATATGGAAAAATACGTTATTGTGACATTGTGGCAAACAAAAAATTTAACAACAAGAAGATTCACCAAAACCGATGATGGCTGCAGCTTCAAGCCCTACATGTTATACAGAAAATATGTAAATCTTCGGCCTCCTGGAACAGAAAGCCCAAGATTTTTTTTGACATACCGACATGGAAAGTGCATTTCCCTTAATGCTGGTCAGCACACTATTGGTGGTGTCCCAAAGCAAATAGCGAAATATTCAGGTTTAAAAGACCCAGAGTTATACACCGGCCACTCTTTTCGCAGAACTGGAGCCACTATGGTTGGGAATTCGGGTGGAGATATTTTAGCACTAAAGCGTGCAGGAGGGTGGAAGCAAATTATTTCGTAGTAAGGAGAGTACAAATGTTCTGCAGTCCTCGAGTTCAGCAGTTTCTGAGTCAACAGATGGTTCATCATCATCAGTATCAACTCTTTCATCATCAAAAATTTGTGTTACTGGAAATAACAATTGTACCATGATTTTCAACATATATGACAATAAAACTAAATTTTCTAATGTAAATAATAAATTTTGCAAGTAAACTCTCAGTTTCACAAGTTAGAAACTTGATAAAATAAACTTTCTTGATTAATATTGTGTTTTTGGAAACTGACGTTCACAAGTGGAAACAAATAAATTTTTTTACCTTTTGTCTTCCACCATAGTTTTCTATGTGAATTGTTTGAGTAAAAAAAAAAACAACTCCCACATTCTGTTGTCAAGTGAAAAATATGATTAAGCATACTACATTAAGATAGGAACAAATTTGCTGAAAACAAAATTAATAAAATTTCGAGAAGCGTGAATTATAGTTTGACAACTCAACAGCATACTGTCGATAAGATTGTAGGAGTGGCCTTGCAAGTGAATCTGCAAATTTAATAGATAAGAATTATAGCAATTCTCCCACGGGAACCGCCAAACCATTGCGCCATTATTAATTCGGGAAAATACGCACGCCGATGACGTAGTGGAAGAAACAGGTTGGTTGGAGGCATTCTTAAAGCTTCGACATCAGCGGTTGCTTTCAGGCGAACAACCTTTATTCCGAGCATCTGTGGCCCGTATCTGGAAAATATACTTTCATAATATCCGCGCTGATATTTCACTCTAATGGAAGGTTCGGCAGAGAGCAGATGTTTAGATGTGAAATGTTCCAGGCGATATGATTTTGGAAAGGATTTTCTGTCTCATTATCGATAGAATGATATTAGTTTTCAGAGGGTATTCAGTTAGTTATTCATTGTATTTTCTAGGTTTATGATCCCGTTTCAGCTAATATTGCGAATTTTGCATAGAATTGCTATTGGTCGTACTCAGTAATTATGCAGTCATATCCAACGGTTGAAACTTTCTATATACCTCTTGTTAAAAATTGAAGGATTCACCCCTCTGAACTCATCTCCAAGTCCACTCCACTGCAAGTTTATCTCTATGCTCAGCTGATTAACTGCTCTCGTCAACAACGAAAAAAACTGATGATTCTTTCTGAGTTATAATGAACTATTGTTTCCAAACATGTTATAGCTCAGCAAGGAAACCTCTTGAGAATAAACATAGTACGCAACTGGATTGCTATGAAAAAAGTGGTTATTGTTTCAACAGTCTAGCCCATATTTCAATTTTGGCCTATAACTCGAAAACAAAAGAAGATAGAGGAATGAAGTTGATGGCATCATCAGTTTCTCAATTTGAAGTAGATTCATGACTTCTTAATCTAGACGAGAGATTTTTCCAATCGTTTGTTCGTTTCACTAATTAGTTTTTCGAACAGTTCATAAAAGAAACAGAGAACCTCATCTAGCTATTTGGAATGGATTAACCACTTCCCGAGCCCTGAATTCTACTATCGAAATGCTGAAATGAAATGGATTTTTTTCAACGGTATTTTACATTCGCAAAATATTAAAATGCTGATTGGCCGATTAAAAATAAAGATTATTCCTGAGATATCCCTACAACGAAACATTTGGCAGCCTATTTCAAAGAGAATGTTGACAAGTTTGATTGAGTTACAGCGTCAATAAAAAAGAGGCCACCATCGACGAGTAGTAAGGAAAAGCGGTACCTCAGATTATTTTCGATGTTCAATTTGTAAATACTCCTCTTGTTTCGGACATTGGAATACTTTGAGTTCTTACCCTAGGCGACCGCCTACCCTGCCTACTACCCCTTAGCGACGGCCCTGGACGTAGGTAGATGCGGTGAAAAAAAACATTATTAACAAATTTAAAAAAAAAATTAACCGTTCATTGTTTTTAAGCTATTGCATAGCTTTTCTCTCAGGCTTGAGCGCGGCGACCGATTGTAGAAATTCCGTAACGAAAAAACCTAACACAGACGTGTATCGCCGGTTCAGTTCGGCAGACTTCGGCACGGTGTTTGGGTGCTTGCGACTAGACGGATGCGTGCAGCCACTCCAGCAGTGCAAAATGGAGTCGTCAATCTCGCTGTTCCCATTGAACTGAAACTTCAAATATTTCATTAACATCGGATAGAAAATGTATAGCCAAACGCAAACATTTGCCATTAGCTTCAGCTCTTGCTCTAACTATACATAAGTCGCAAGGTGGAACCTTTGACGAAATAGTATATGAGTCTATGTTGCACACTCTCGGGTGACTAATATTGAAAAATTGTGTATTACGACAAAAAATGATAATTCTGCATTTAAGTTTCATCATAATTGAAGGCAAGCTGCATCGACTGCATCTTTGTTGCAAGAATTCAAAGACTGTCTTTAAATAGTGTTCAGACGATAGCTCGAAGTGTCTTAGATTTCATTATTAATAAAAATGGCATTTCAATAATGACTTTCAATTGCCAAAGTCTACATAGTCACAAATACGATTTACAAGATCCAGTTATGAGACAAACCAATGTGTGTGTTACTTCTTACCGAAACATGCATGACGCGTGATAATCCGATTGAAATACCTAATTTCAATTGTATTGTTCAATTCCAACGAGATACTGTTCCAAAGGTGGGATAGCTATTTACCAAAATAGTAATAATGTTACTAACATTATGACTCCGAATATTGAAATAAATATTGAAGACGTTAGCGATGTTAATGTTAGACGCTCATTTTTTGGAGATATTTTTGCATGCTTATGCAAACTTAGAAATGGCCTACACATAGTCATGGTAGCAATTTACATTTTTCCGAATCCAAAATTCGACGAGGTAGAGCATTTTATTCATCGCATTCCACTGAAGTACACTGAAAAAGGAATGAAAATACATGGTACCAATGGTTATACATTTCCACTTATCTCGGCTGGCGATTTCAACATTAACATCGTTGATGAAAAATCAGAGCAGTTGACAACTTTTCTTTCGGGAAAATTGAATTTAATAATGAATAATGATCCACAAAAATCCAGAACAAAATATGGGACCACTATTGACGCGGTATTTTCCAGATATTTAGAAGACATTAAATCTCAAACTCATGTTTCTTATTTCAGTCACCATAAACCTATAGTTTCAATGATTAACTTTCCTGAATAACCTGCATGTATTGTAAGATAAATAAAAAAAATATTTTATATATTATCTCCTTATTTTTGAAGAGACGTTATGCAATAGCTTTACCGCGGCAGTCCTCGAGTGCCACACGTGTTTTTTTTCCAAATTCAATTATTTACTCCTTGCTCTACTATTTATGTTTTACCAAGAAAAAAATTTAATTTGTACAGCTCCTTCTGGGGTTGCAGTATATTTGTCAGTTGGTATACATCAATAACATTCACACAAATTGGTGATTTTCAAAAATAATATTGTTGGTTCTATGGCTCAATACCACATTGTAGGTAGAAACCACCCTCGACTCGAACAAAAAAAAACGCCCCTGACAGACACCGTGAACGTGAGTTCCGATACTCAATCCCTTTCCCGCTTCAAAGTCAGTATAAATCCCCGTTCTGGCGTAGCCCCGATGAATCTGATAAATGTTCCGGCGATCATCCGATATTCCGAATCATAAGAAACACGGGGAACGTCCCGAGGAAAAATTCCGCGTGCGAGTCGAGATTTACCCCTCAAAGTATTTCCGGAACAATCAATCATCCCCCGCTCGCCCGTGTTTCGGGCCTGCCAATCTTCATTGAGAAACTCATTTCGCAACATTCGAATGAAAAACGGGGCCGTCGCTTATCCGAATATTTTACTCGAAAGTAATTACCGACCATCGCGCCCTCTGGGAGATCAATGATATATTGCGGCAATTACGCAGAAAGCAATATTTAATGAGTCGTGGCACGCTCGCATCGATGTTTGATTGAATAACGTCGCAGAGCGGTCTCGCGGGAAAAGAGCGGCAAGTTTTGAGCGCAGCGAGCGCGAGCAACGCGACGCGACTTTCGTTACGTCAGACGCCAGATGGGCACTTGTGCCGATGCGATTGGATTGGTATCGGCGAATGATGCTTAGAGAGCGGTGCATTATGTTAATTCGATCGCTGGGACATGTGTGGATTAATATCACCGGGAATTCACCGTTTTGTTCGTTTGAGGATCGCTGATTTGGACGTCCGCTTAAAATTCGATAAACTTATGAACGTCATAATATTACATTGCGCAAAAAAATCAACGCACATTCTGAAAATCTCAATTTTAATGAAAATTACTCTACATTGACTTCATAACTTATTTTTTATGTTCTCTCGGGAAGGTTTTGAACGAAACAAGAAACATTTAATGGATGAAAAATTCAGAATTTCACCGAATCTCATGTGAAAGGAGAGAAATGAACAATTTTCAAAATACTGAAATGCTGATAAGTGATTCAATACTTGGTATTTCCATCAGTTGCGTTAATTACAGCTCGGCAACGACGGTTCATACTCAAAACGAGTGATCTGAAAATTTTCTGATCTAATCCTTCCCAGATTTCTCCGAGTTGGATTCCTAAGTCATTAAGAGTAGCTAGATGATTTTCTGAACTCTCAGCCTTCTATTGAGGTTGTCCCAAACCTGCTCAATCTTCTTGCTGGCCATTCCATTCGAGAGACTTCATCCTCTTCAAGGTACTGCTGAACGATACTCGCACGATGGGGTCTGGCATTATCGTCCATAACAATGAAATTTTCACCACATGATCTTCAAGAATGTTCCTTTTATACTCATCAGCATTCATAGCTCCATTATCAACGACCACTAGGTCTGTGCGAGAAGTCAAAGATATTCAACCCCATACCATAATCGATCCTCCCCCGAAACCAGTAGTATTCAGGAAATTGCACTGAGCATATCTTTCATGTGGGAACGTCGATCACAATGGTAGAGGCAGAATCTAGACTCATCTGTGAAAAGAACTCTTTTCCAATCGGCATCTTCCCAATGGATATGCTCTCTCGCAAAATCCAAACGCGCCCTTCGATGGGCTGGAGTAAGAGCTGAGCCTCTTGCCGCGACACGAATCCTTAAATCATATTTTCTGAGGCGATTTCTTATTGTCTGAGTGCTAATTTGCACCCCATGAGTTGGCTCAAGCTGATTTTGGAGGAGGCGAGCGGTTGCAAACCGTTGTCTCAACGAAGAAACTCTCAAGTAACGTTCTTGAATGGCATTTGTTACCCGTGGTCTACCCTGTCCTGGTCTTCGGACATTCATACCTGTCTCCCTGAATCGCTGCAACATTCTGGACACACTTGTATGGGAAACTCCAAACCTTTCTGCAATTCTTGTGTATGTCCACCCTTCTTCTCGCAAAACTACCGCTTGGGCACATTCCTCTTGGGTCAAATTGCGTGGTTCCCGTTGCATAGCGATCGAGTGTAGATAATCAAACGAAAGAGAAACTATTGATCACTTGAATTGATCGAGAACAACTGATTTCAGAATGGAGCCAATACATTCATACATTCGAAATCTGATAATATCATCTTTTTTTGTTCCTGCTGGGAAAAAACATCTCTATTGAAGGAAAACGTTGAAAGTGGATAACATACCATCAAAAGCTTAAGCGGTTTTAGCAAATTCTAGACATATTTTCGTCTTTGTGTTAGGAATGGTTACTTCATGAATTTTCAATCTCTGAAGGGGAGCTGAACAAATTCCGACATATCCTGATTTTCCATTAAACAAAAGCGTCCCATTAATACAAATCGGGAGCGTTATTCGATTTCTGCAGGATGGCTGGACAACCATACACGACAGCCATCCATGTTGAACTACTCAACATATTGCATATTCTAGTCTAACTGATTGCTTTCCTGTCTGTCAGCAGTTAATTTATTTTGCTCGATCGATTCGCGTGGTCAGCGACAAATAAAACAATCGACCATATCTAGATACACACTGTCAATCGAATAGAATCGATGGCATAATGAATGAACGCTTCATTAGAGGACGTTTGCTTCGGCAATTGTGAAGGGATAATCCAAGAAGGACAAAGCACTAATCGAATTCAGTTAACAATGTCTATTTCTTTCGTCTGAGTTCTTACTAATCAGAAACACGTAATTCTGAATTATAAATGGTTTCTAGGTGGAAAAACTGTATGGCTTCAACTGTCAGCAGTTTTTTCGAGTTAACCCGGGGCAAAACTTGACAGTTGTTCTCAATAAAAATTACAATAACATTGAACACAATAGTATATTCTAAAACATGTTGCAGAATGAGCCCTATTCCTAAACGAATGCGAAATTCGAAAACGAGCGACGAAGGAGCGAGTTTTCGGAATCATGAGTGTTGGAATTGCCATCTGCCACGAGAATTTGATCATATATTTTCTATGTCAGTAAATATTGTGACTTTTGTAGTTAATCTTGGTAGTTGGAGTGACACAAAATTTGACAGCTCCAAAAGAGTTATGGA
Source organism: Hippodamia convergens (assembly GCA_038502775.1). Classification (NCBI taxonomy): domain Eukaryota; kingdom Metazoa; phylum Arthropoda; class Insecta; order Coleoptera; family Coccinellidae; genus Hippodamia; species Hippodamia convergens. The sequence continues at coordinate 19,423,671 of CM076608.1, forward strand.
TATCGTATTCAATCGTTTTGAGAAGTATGTAATCTTAGAGAAAATCGCTATAAAATAGTTTAAAACTCAATTACTACTTGCATCGATCCAATAAAAATCAGTATGGGACATTTCGTCAATTTGGTCGCCTTTTTTCTAAAGCTTGGTTCTTCGCATATGCTTCATGAATGTTCTTATTTTGAAATAGACTCAGTTTATCAACGGCTTCGATTTGAAACATGTTTTTGAAAATTCCAAGACGTAAATTAACAAACGCTCAGGCTAATAGGGCTATCGAAATACTACAGGTGGTCTAACTCAGGTTGTTTTAGCGGAAAGGCTTCAAGTCAGCCAAATTGTGATATCTCGACTTTGGAATAGGTTCAGGGAGACAGGTTTCATGTTGAAAAGAATAAGGGTTAGTGGGCGACGAGAAGCAACACCTGCTCAGGATCGTTTCATCACCGTTTCGGCTAGAAGAAAGCCTACATCTACGTGTAGAATGCTACGGAATACTCTTCAAAATGCAGATGAGGTCCAAGTTTCCATCGAAACCATCAGACGACGTTCGAGAGAGATGAATCTAGGTTCTAGACGTCCATTAAGGCGAGTTCTATAACACGTGACCATAAGCGTCAAAGAATGTAATGGGCAAGGCAACATATCAATTGGAACGATCAATGGCTTAGTGTCCTTTTCACTGATGAATCCAGATATGGACGATTTTCAGATTCTCGTAGAAAAAGGGTATGGACAATCCCACACATACCCCGTAATCTTCGCTATTTCCAAGAAGTCCATCCATTCCGAGGGTAGTGTTACGGTATGGGTCGGTATATGTTTCAACGGGTGCACAGATCTAAACATTTGTGCAGGAAATATGACCGCCTTACACTATAGGGAACATGCACTGACAATTTTTCGTCAAATTTTTACGCTGCTATTGGTGAAAATTTTCAATTTCTAGACGAAAACGCTAGACCACACCGTGCAGCCATAGTTGAGAATGCGCGCGAGGAGCTTGGTATTCCACATTTTTCAATACCTCCGCTCTCCCCAGATTTGAACTGCATAGAACATGTATGGGATATGCCCCAAAGAAGATTAGATAATCATCAAGCTACCCCAGAATCCTTAAATTATCTGAGAGAGCTTCTGCCCTGTTTATGGAACCAAATTCCTCGAGAAATATTCAACAACCTCGTGTGTAGTATGCAGGAAGATGTCGAGCTGTTATTGATGGCCGTGGAGGCCATACATTGTATTGATAGTCTTCAAATGCTTGAATTCTCTGGGAATCAAATTTCGTTATTTTACTCGATTTTCCTAAACCACCATTTGTACGCTGCAGACCTACAGGCTAAAATTAATTTTCCTGCAACTTGAAATCATATCATTATTATTTAGAAAAGGTTAATTGATATTCTAGTTTTGAATATTCACCTACAGCACTGGACTCGAGTGCACCATTAAAAGGGTTTATTTATCAGACGGTTCGAGGCACTTGACGCTAGACGCTAAATTTCTTGAGTGTTACCAGATGTCAATTCAAAGAAACTAGATTCCTGAGAAAATATTAACTTGAGGGTTCCTAGGTATGGCGCGGAAAAGAATTTAGGGGGTACTTCGAGAAAAATAGGGACAGTCGATTAGAGGATTTGGGTAGTCGATCAGAGAACGGGAAGAGGATCGGTCAGAACGTGGAGAATTAATTAGACGCGGTTCAGAAAAACCGATTAGACGAATTTTTCGATGAAGTGATTAGACGAAAACGTTAGACGAAATCTTGGGACGCGATTCTTAGACTTAGCGGAATAGAAGAAAGCTAGTTCAGAGGTCGTTAAACAAGATTTATAAGACAAAAATATCAAAGACGTGTGTTCAATGACTGAAATCCCGAGTTCTTGTTGTCAGTGTTTTTTAGTTTTATTCATTTACTCATTGAACATTTTTATCCACTCCTATTGAATAATGTATTCATTATTCAACTGCATTTGAGCAAATAATAGTATCTTTTAACAAACAGCGGGAGTTATAATAACTCCCGTTCATAAGTCCCTCTGATCAATCAGAATAGACTCATAGAATTATTTGACAACCGAATATCAAGTTACTTTTGTGCTTCTGTACGAGCCGGTTGACAGAGAGGGTACATCTTATTATTGTTTTTGATGGGAGTAATGTCACTTGAATAAATCTGACGTTTTCGAATTGAGTTGACACCTAAGTATTGTTGTGAATGTTTTTCTGAATGAGACCTCCGATAGTGAGGATGAAATATTATGTAGGTACACTTCCAGAAATAAGACAAGCAGCTAGTGCTACAGTAGGTACAGAATTTATTGCCGCGAGAAGTCCCAAAACAAATATAAGGGTGTGTCAAAAATTTTCAAGAATGATGTATGGTAGTAAGAATGTATATTATTATAGTTGTGGATAAAGTATAGTATTCAACTTGCAGTAATGGTCATAACACCCTTGATGAATTACAGCACTCGCCTGCGGCTCGCGCTGCAAACTTCATCTGCGGGAGTTATGACTTGCATTACTGCTCGTTGAATAATATACTATATTAAAGTACCATGTGCCTAGTAATTTTCCTAGACACAATAAAATTCCTACATTAAAATGAATTTTCATCACGAATTCTCATTAAGACCATATTTTTTTTGCAATTCAAGTCAATATCCCTAGCTCATGTGGAGCAGTTTATTTCAACAGATATCTCCTCAAGTACGTCGCACATATACTCTAACACGCTGTATACGTCGATGAACGGGGCGTTACAATAGGGTTTCCAGAAAATGAACCTCATCCTCATATTACGATTTCCATTTTCTCCAAACGTTTTCCACCTGAGATCCCTCAGTTCCCATCTCTTCCAAATATGAATAATCCCTTTTGCTCGGAGCCACGTTCGGCCTTTTGTCAACCCAGTTTTCCATCTTCTCGGGGTATTGCGGCAAACATCAAAGCCGGCGGAAAAAGGAAATTAAAGCGAACACAAGAACCAGCTAAGGCCTGACCCCCACACCGGGGCGACGAAGAAACAAACGGCAACAATTAGCTGACCATTCGTCCATCTTAATTCCCTGCAGCTCCTGAAAAAGCACCGTGGGTCGGAAGAGGACTCGGGGAGAAAATAACTAAGACTTTGCACGCAAACAGACAGGGCATCATTCTTAAAACGGATATGGCTTCGGAGGCTGTGTTGTTATGACAACACAAGTATTATTCTGGGGATGTTATTTCTGCGAGGCAGGGTAGGAGTCTCCTCCGATTCGCTGTTATTCGAAAAATGAAGACAAAGGTTGTAAACCTCGAATTTCGACTACTTGAGCCTCTGTTCTCTTTGTAATGGGAACTCGTAACATTGTGCTTCGTGTTTATCTTATGGGAAATTCGGGCCTTAGGAATTGAAGAGGATTCTACCATCTGACGTTTTTTTGCGAGTCTGGGAAAAAATTTAAAAAATTTCTCGTCTTGTGAAGGCTTGTACCTACATGAGATTGTGGACCAACGCATCCGCCATTTTGCTGTCGGGGGTCGAGATATCAATTTGATAAATAATGAAAAATCCTCAGAATTCCAAAGAGTTCCATTTTTCAGAGGACAATGTTGTATCTTATTATGGTTAGGCAAGAATTCTGCTATTCTATTATTAAAAAAATTTTCACGTTGAATTTTCTAATAATTTTTTGCTTATATTTTCATTTCTTATCAGTAGAAAACTTTAAGATAATTCGAACTATATTCATCTAGGTCTGCTAGAGAACAAGAATCTCCTGAAAACTTTTCAAAAACTCAGCAAGATGCATATTCTCTTGATTAAGTTATTAGTGCCCTCTGGTTAAGACAGACTTATCTAAGGCGCCCTTGAATTTTGAGTCAGGCTTTTTCCCACCTTAACGGATCAGATCTTGCTCCGCGTATCTAATAGAAACGACTTTGTTAAGCACGCGCTAAGCAATGCCAAATCTGGCAACACTGTATAAATCAGTGAATTTAATTGTTTTGAAATGAGATATGACCATATGGTTTCGTGTTGGCACTAAGCACAGCGAAGTTAGAAGAACACGCAAATTCATAGACAAACAAGATATTTTTTCTATGCATTTTCCTTTTCAGTATTCTGATTCACAGAACGACATATACTTCAGGCCGCTGGCGAACAGCCACATCAAAACCTATTTTCATTATTCGAAACAAATGATTCGATTTCAACAATTCTCTATTCGTAACTTGAATCACATAATTCTCCACCTTATAATTTCATCGAAGTAACACTTTTCACATTTACAAGAGTTGAAAGTACATGCATAATTAATAATCACATGGGTACAATAAATTGATCCAATAACACAAGGAAATCCAGAAATTTGGTAAAATTTCGTTTGGGTGGAACGTAATTCTGCTTCTGTCTGAGGCATATTTATGAACACTGAAACTCGAACGGTATTCTTGATACTGTAGATTCGTGGATTTCCATAAAATCGGCTACAGCCAATAAATGTCCTGCTCATGAAGCACGTAAGGAGTTGACTCATCGGTGAAACACTCTGATGCTGAGGCTTAAACTCCCTTCTTTGAGGTTTGACATCATCATACGTAAGATATAATAAGATACGTACTTACATATCACTTGGCAATTCTGAATCATCGTCAATTAATTTCAGCAGTTGCAGAGTAGTTTTTTGGTCATCCGAAATCGCCGAAAAAATGCGAATTAGACTATATCATGGTAGTGATCGGCCCTACTAAATTCTAGACTTCTAGGAAAGCCATATTCAATAAAATCTAATAGATCATCAATTTCATTCAATAAAGTTCTATTCATAATAATTATTGAATTCACGCAATCAAAAACAACACGTCAAAACTGAAGTTCGTGTTTTTGACGTTATGAATATTTGAGACGGGCTAGAGTCTTGCTTGAGCCATGATTATTTGCGGCTCAAAATAGTAATAACTTATGAGGCACTCAAACTGCGATGCAAGAGAACCGACGTCTCAAACCTAACTTCAAATCTAAGTTGGACGTAAGTCAGACTTCTATTTGCGAGTGGGCATAAGTAATGAAAATACAGTCCAAAGTCGAAAAAATTTTTCATCTGAGGTTGATACAATGAAAGAATTTTGGGATAAATACAAGAAGAATGTGAAAAATTGAAAGATTTGAAAGTCAACATAGAGGAAGCAGTTGAAATAAGCTATATTTTCAAAAATTTCAAAAGAGTTTGGTTGAATCTCACGATATGAGCTGAATCCCTCTCTGGATTCGATAACCAACACGAATCACTCCCCGAAGACTCGGAAAGTGAAATAAATGGACACCTTCACCAGAACAAACATTCCATAAATTTCGAATGACAAATGGGGGAGATCTCCTCTCATATAAGAAAAAAATTATAAGATGGTATAAAAGGTAATTCCGCACTGTCTACTGTTCGGTCTATTTCAGGAGTATCCCTCTTGTTTTTGATAATATTCGTGTATCAGAAGTTTGGGAAAAATTTCTTCTTTACTGAATTCAATAACAATCTCCAACTTGTAGGTTTGTCAATCTGAATGAATGTTTGTAATTTCAATTAAAAACGGACACCTTCTTTATACATTTATTATTAGAGAATACTTACGGCTTTCTATTTTTCGCTGATATACAGGGTCCTTTGAACTTTACAGGGTGGGCAAAATTGGTGATATCTGAACTACAACTTTTTAACCGAAAAAGATAAAGGAAAACGAATGACACATTACGGTCGTAATATGATAATACCATCAGCTGCATTCCTCTATCTTCTTGTGTTTTCGAGTTAAAGACCAAAATTGACATTTGGGCGTTTTCAACTTTGGTCATTATCTCCGTTTCTGTTTGTTCTAGAATGTTGAATTGAAATTATCATAGAGACACTTTTTTCATAGCAATCCAGTAGCGTACTATGTTTTTTATGAAGAGGTTTCCTTCTGAGTTATAACATAAAGTTGTGTTTTTTTCTTATGGAAACAATAGTTGATTATGTCTCAGAAAGAATCACCATTTTTTTCCGTTTCAAAAAAATATACATTATAGAGGGTGGCCCACGTAGAAAAGTACTTACTGACCAATATTTTCGTGCGTGAGTTATAGAAAATGCTTAGAAGAGTTAATCTTTCGACGCCCTTTGACTTAGAGGTCAGGAGTTTATGATAATACCCCTCATCGCGGTGGCAGCTCCTTTAAGATTCCAAACCTTATTGAGTTCGAGTGACACACCATTGCAAAGACTTTGCAATTCTATTCATGAATATACTGAACAATTTCCATTTGGTGTCAGAAGATTAACGTGTTGAAGCATTTTCTGGATAATACTCAAAAAATTATGGGGCTGAACTGTTTTACCTGGGCCACCCTGTATAATGTGTCGTATATTTTTGAAGCGGAATTAAATGATGATTTTTTATGAGACACAATGAACTATTGTTTCACTAAAAAAACAACTTCATGTCATAGCTCAGCGAAGAAACATCTTGGGAAAAACATAGTAAGCTACTGGATTACTATGAAAGAGTGTCCGTTTTATGTTTTAATTTCAACATTCTAGCACATGCAGAAACGAAGATAATGACCAAAGTTGCAATCGTCCAAATTTGAATTTTGGGCTATAACTGGAAAACGAAAGAAGATAAAGGAATGCAGTTGATGGCATTATCAGTTTCTCTAAAAAAACGACCGTAATGTGCCATTCATTTTCCTCTATCTCGTTGGGTTAAAGAGTTGTACCCCGTATCCTGTAGATACTCCATACACGGGTATAATTCGTTTGAATTATACAAGGTGATCTCCAATTTTTAAACTTAGGATGACAACGCCAATTTTTTTACAGGATATGAAAGGGGCGTTGAACACAAAATAAATAATCGAGTGGATATAAAGTTTGTATCATAATTGCATAGATTTCCTCCTTGTAGCTTATCTCACTATAATATTCAAAATCTTCATGAAACTATTTTGGAGAATACAATTTCTGAAATATTTCGAAAGCTGGACTGGATATTTTCAATTCATGTACTTAAATATCGGAAATATTCCCCATACAAACATTCTTTGACTAATTTCTACAAAAGGCTAAGGTTCCAAAACTTCTATTAATCATATTTCATTATAATGTCATATCTTTGAGGTCATTTTTGAATATCTTCTGTCACGATAAGACCCCAGTTAATAACTGTAGTATTTTACTAGAATTATTTCTTAAACTTCAACGAGATTATCGAATAAGTGAGATAGATACTCTCAAATTTTTTTCCACAGATAATTTTTAAATTAAAAAAAATAGTAACGATTGCAAGTTTCGAATGTATTATCCCCTTAATCGCCAATTTTATGACTTTATTTGTCGGAATGCCGTCATTTCGAACATTTCAATTGCCGATATCGCGAATCCGTCGAGACCCAGTCATAGAAATTCCATAATCCGGGTTCGATAAAGAGCCTCTTTGTAGCATCCACTGAAAAAGTCCTCCTAAAAGCCCATTAGTCGCTCCAAGTGGCAGATTTCAGGAGGTTTATTTCCAAGCACTCGGTCCTTTTGATGCATTCCTCTTATCCACAGTGGGGCTTAATGCATTTCCGTCCAAGACCTTCAATCTCCTATTCATCGTCTATCGGCTGAAGCCACAGGTAATTCAGCGGAGACGTTGCTCGATTTCGCAGTCGCAATATTAGGTCTCGGAAAATGAAATATGCAACCTCTCCTTAAGGTGTAAATAGGGATGTCGTCTGTGGAATTTAAATTCGGAAATTTCGAGAAAAATAACTAGTTAGCATGGACGAGACAGATTTAGGGGATACTTATTCATTCAAATATTTATTTTTTCATTCGTCCATTCTTTTATTTATTTATTCATTTTTCTATTCATTCATTCATTCATCCATCTTTTCATTCATTCGATTCTCACACATTTGCCATACATCCGTTCATTTATTCATCCGCATATTTACTGATTCATTCGTATATATCTATTTATTCGTGCATTCATATATTCATCTGTTCATTCATTCATCCTCCCATTTATTTTTTCCTTAATGAGTTTGTTTCTCATTAGTCGACTCGGGATATAAATACGACTAATCCGACAATATTACTCACTAATAAATAAATCGTTAAATCTTGACAAAGGAAACGGTGTGCGGATACTGTCCAGAGAAAATTTGTTTACCAGCTTAAATGAAATCAGACAGGATGGTCAGATTTCGATGATGTCGTACTACATCTCCTTTATTAAAATAGATGGAAAAATAGTATATAACATTACTAGCAAAGTGAGAGGGTTTTTACTGTCGAATGGAGGATATAACTGACGAGCCGCAGGCGAGTCAGTTACCTCCTTGAGCCAGTAAAACCCGTTACCTTGCGTGTATTGTTTTATATTTTATTTGTTTCTCATTTGTAAAAGGGTTAGATAAATTCCAAAAAAATCTCGATAATTTGTCGCAAATGTCGTGAGCTATGGAAGCGTCGCCATGAACATTTTTCTTCACATTTGTTTTGGCGAAAGCGAAAATGAATGAACCAAAAGAAATTATTGAGGCAGCCAGCAGTGTAGCATCAAGTTCAATACCTGCAAAATCAGTTTCAAGGTACGAGCGAGAATACGACGACTTCAAAAAGTGACAAAACAAAATTAGTGTGGTTGGGGTAACTGAAGATGTTGTTTGTCTGCTTGAATCAACTATCAGCTAGATTAAGCCCTAATACTTTATGGGCAAAATGGTCTATGCTGAAAAGCTGCTTGGAAATGAAAGAAAATGCCCCTGTTCGCAGGTTTGGTTTCCGTAAAAAATTTATTGAAATATATGACGTTTAGTTGTCATTTGCAGATTTCAAAAGGTAATAGCGTTTCTGAAACGAAAAAATGAGCGTTATATGCCAAAAAAGGCCAAGGTATTAAGTAAAGAAGAAACTGAACATTTTTTTTTACATGCTCCTGATGACCAGTGGTTGCTGGCGAAAATTGTAACAATATTTGGGATTTTTGGATGTTGTCGATGTGACGAAATTCTCTCCTTAACAATGAATTATGTAGAAGATATGGAAAAATACGTTATTGTGACATTGCGGCCAACAAAAAATTTAGCTTCAAGCCCTGCATGTTATACAGAAAATATGTAAATTTTCGGCCTCCTGGAACAAAAAGCCTAAGATTTTTTTCTGACATAACGACATGGAAAGTGCATTTCCCTTAATGCTGGCCAGCACACTATTGGTGGTGTCCCAGAGTTATACACCGGCCACTCTTTTCGCAGAGCTGGAGCCACTATGGTTGCGGATTCGGGTGAAGATATTTTAGCACTAAAACGTGCAGGAGGGTGGAAGAGCACCGAAATTGCTATGAGTTATGTCGATGATTCGGTCAACAAAAAAATCGAAATGTCTAGCAAATTATTTGGTAGTGAGGAGAGTACAAATGTTCTGCAGTCCTCGAGTTCAGCAGTTTCTGAGTCAACAGATGGTTCATCATCAGTATCAACTTTTTCATCATAAAAAATCTGTGTTACTAGAAATAACAATTGTACCATGATTTTCAACATATATGACGATGAAACAAAATTTTGTAATGTAAATAAGACTACCTACTTGTAAAAATTTTGCAAGTTAACTGTTTGTTTTACAAGTTAGTGACTTGACAAAATAAACTTTCTTGATTAATATTGTGTTTCTGGAAACTGACGTTTACAAATGAGGAAGAAATAAAAGTAATATACATGTCATGTTTTTTCGAAAAGCGTAAAATGCTGAACACCGCAAGTCGCTACAATGTCTAGTTTCCGTGCTACAGGGTGATTCTGGTGATTTTGGCAAATTATTATAATTTGCGACAAAACAAAAAATATAACTAAAAATAATGCTGTAAGGAGTTTCATTCCAACATTACTTCTAGTACTGTAATGAATTCATTACGATACTGAAATAGAGAATAGTATATTCTAAAAGAAGTTGCAGAATGGGCTCCTTCCAACACGAATGCATAAGATCGGAGGTCAGTACTGACAATCACAAAACGAAAAATATAACTGAAAACAAAACAATGCTGTAATGAGTTCCTTACGGTACTTCTAGAACTGTAATGAACTCATTACGATACAGAAATAAAGAAATATATATTATGATATACTTCCGAATTCATTATATATCGAGAACTTCGAAAAAATACTTTTCGGTCAACAGAAATGTGGCACAATTCATGGCATAACAAAAGAAAATTAAAAATGAGTTACATTATAAGAAGCTGAAATACTAAACGAAAATAGAAGTATAACCATTAAGACGCGATATTAGGACAATATATACAGGCCATTTTAAGAAAAAGAATGAATAAATAGAAAAATTAACAATATATACAGAACATCAAATGTTTTCTCGACGTTCTAACGTTTTGCGAGATTCGTGAGAAGTTAGTTTAGATATTTCAATCGGTATTGAGTCAACTCAAGTTGTCACCACCAAAAAAATCGTCGTCTGTACATCGTTTTATCGAGCATCGTTGGGGAATTCAACCTGAAACTCCCCGCTTTCTTTCTCCTCTTTCTCGGGGCCGAGGAACTGTTTCAACAGCGATTAACGAAATTCCCAAGATCGAATTTCCAAAGTAAACTATTTCCACCGAACTCGAAGAATTCCGGCAAAGTTACTCGGCTCATCCTGTCCTAAATCTCTAGTCGAACCACACACTTCCAAAGTCCGACTGCGAAAGAAAAGTTCCATTGAATCAATATTATGAGTAACTGCTGGTAACAAATGAGGAGACGGGGGGTGGATTTCCGGGGGAAAAGCGTCCATTAGCGTGCGGAAGAAATGGTAAACTCGAAACGTCTCCTGAAGGCTGTATCTTGAAGAGATGGTCGAATTCGATAAGGCATTATATATACAGGGTTATTCACGAATATGGCTCTATAGAATAGTTTTAAGAAAGAATCAAGATTCAGGAGTGAAACTCTAAGGGTGAGCTTCAAGTAAGAAGACATCAACTTTCGTTTTTCAACTGGGAAGACCAATTTTTTATTGATATTGATACTCCATTGAATTCTGAGCGTTTTTGATTCGAGAAAATTCTATCTAAATGAGGAAATACGAAAACAAATCCCAAAATTGAACTCTGTTGAAATACAGACAACTTCAAAGATTTTTCATTAAAAATTTCAATTTTCGCGAATCTCCGAAAAGAAAGGAGGCTGATGATTCGTTTTCAACAAATTGTCCCAGTTTTTCGAAGCATTTTCGAAATCTTTGTCAAAAAATAATAGGAGCAACATACGTCCCAGACTTTTACCCCAAAATGAATATTTTTCGAGATATTCATAAAAAACCATTTTTTCTTCTATTTTCAATCTTATTCCGAATTTTATTTCTACTGGAAAATAATTAGCGTTCAAGTGAAGTTTTTGGAAGTCTCTGTCATCGAGAAAATATTTTCTATAGTTCAGACGAGTTAAGTTCTTTAATGACAAATGTTCAACACGCCTCTTATTTTGATATTACTTGAATATCCCGATGAATATTCATTTTTACTTCATTCTTTGTGCACTTTGAATCGTAAATTTCTCGAAATGGAAGAACTTCAAACCAATTGTTGCTCTCGCATTCCAGATGATAATTGAAAAAACTGAACTCGTCGGAACAATAGGAAAATATTTTCTCGATAACAAAGATTTCCAAAAATTTCACTCGACCCCTAATTATTTTGCAGTAAAAACTACATTCGGAATGATATTGAAAATTGTAGACGAAATCGTTTTTCCTGAATATCTCTAAAAATATTCATTTTGGGATAAAAGTATTGGACGTATGTCCCTATATTTTTCGACGAAGATTTTGAAAATGTTTCGAAAAAATGGGGTTCCAATGTGAAAAAAAAGATTTTTCGATGTTTCGTCACTTCTAACTTTGACAAAGAATTTGTGACCTCCTGTATCATATTCTGAAAATTACGCTATCGAAAAAGAAGCATCAGCCTTTCTGTCCGGAGATTCTCAAAAATGAGAATTTTTAATGAAAAAACCTCGAAGTTGTCTGTATTTCAACAGAGTTCAATTTTGAGATTTTTTTTTCGTATTCTCATTTAAAGAGAATTTTCTCGGGAAAATTCAAACTTTTGGAATCAAAAAGACTCAAAATTCAATAGAGAGTCTATTTATGCAATAAAAAATGAGTCTACCCATTTGAAAAACGGAAGTTGATGTCACTTCTTGAAAAACCGGAAGTTCTAGAACCTCCAAAATATATACGAGAATTCGTCTTCCTACTTAAAGCTCACCTCTAGAATTTTAATCCTGAATCTTGTGTCTCTCCTGAAAATATTCTATAGAGCCATATTCGTGAATAACCCTGTATACAGGGTGATCCACGGTCGATGGTATGTTAGAGGTTTACGGAGAACGAAAAGCAAGAATTCAATGAAAATTTGATTTCTCAGACAAGAAGAGACGCTCCTTCGATCTAAAATATTTTCAGCGCTGCGGTGTTGCCGCTTATGTCAAAAAGTAGTAACTACTTTGTTATTTCAAATGGCACTTTTCTATTTTCCTAGTAACACGATTATTTTGGTATCACTTTCTCATAGTTATCTACAGCAGTTCCTGAGTAATAAAATGATTTTTTCTTTCTTGTGCAAAACATAGCTTTGGTTGAACATCTATATCTTCCATACTATAAATCTTAGGAAGCTGCAATTTCGTATGCAGAATGGTAAGATTCTACGAATTATGAGGGTGTCACGAAATTCGCTTCTTTTCATACAGGGTCATACAAAACTCGATGGTTTATCGAGACATACAAAAACAGTTGGAAATGCATTTTTTCAAACGGGATGCTCTGTATATTTTAAGAACTACTGAAAGAAAATTCCTTTCAAATGATATATCACATTCCTATACCTAGATTGTAAGATTCTGTATTGAATTGAAATTTTATAGTTGCGCACGTGCGAACCCGTTCATCGAGAAAAATTTCATTGAAACTTCTGCATGTTCTTGCTGTTAATTGGTCACATTTCCCTTGATGAATGAACAAATTCATCAAAGTTTCATTTGAATAAGTAATCTCTCCATTTCACATATTTTTTTCTTATACTATAAAGAATGAGCGAATGTATCATTACCAGCATACTAATTGTCAAAACTGCATAATGTCGATCTCCATCGTGTCAAAGTATTTCATTGCTATCTGTTGCTAATGTTTAGAATTTCTGAGATGTACGTGCATCAGAAATTAAATTTTTTATCGATCAGAAACGCCGAATCGTCCGAAAAATTAATATTATTAGAATTAATTTATTATTTGGTAATTTTCAGCTCATAATCATCATCAGCAAATCATAGCAATTTACTGAAGTTAGTATGTATGAAGCGCTCATTTTGAGCTTGTTTTGATTAGCACTTTCAGGAGGTTCGCAACTATAAAATTTCAGTTCAACGCAGAATCTTACAATCTAGGTATAGGAATGTTATATATCGTTTGAGAGAAAATTCAATTTTCTTTCAGTAATTTTCAAAATATCGACGGCATCACATTCGAAAAAAATGAACTTTCAACCGTTTTCGTATTTCTCGAAAAACCATCGAATTTTGAATGACCCTGTATGAAAAAAAGTGTATTTCGTAACATCTGCATGATGCATGGAATCTAAGCAATCTGCATACGAAATTTAAGCTCCCAAAGATTTTTAGTATAGAAGTTATAGATTTTTAACCAAAGCTATGTTCCAGTCTTATGAGGAAGTAAAAAATTGGATCTATGCAAGAGATGACCATTTTTTCACCGCGGGATTCGTATGCTGCCTGAAAGATATGAGAAATTAGTCGCCAGCGATGGCCATTGAATCATAAATGGCAGCTTTTTCAATACAATTCTCGAATTCAGGGAAAAAAATTAAAAATTTGTACACCTATTGAATTGTTTTTTTTTTTTAGAAAGACATTTGACAATGAAATAAGTCAGTGATTTGTGCGTTTGCGTTTTCCTTCACGGCGTGTCTGAAGTATCTGAATCATCAAGCATTTATGATCGATATTGAGGTCGACAAAAGTGCAAACTCTCCCTTGCTGATACAGCTCACTGCTCTAAATCTTCCAAATTATCGATAAACACCGCCCCGCCAGCCGAAATCGAATTTACAACGTCTGAAACACAATAAATTGCCGAGGTAAGCCTTGTCTATTAATTTGCGTCACTGACTGCAAAGCTGGGCCCCGAAGAACAATGAAAGGTCTGGGATCTGGAGGGTAAACGGATGCTGTGATGTTTTAATATTCCACGGATTATGACTAAATATGTAAATAATCGTTAGAACGACGTTCTGATTGATGACGGAGGGCTTAAGGGATGTACTGGTTACTTCCCGAATAAATCATCGTTTGTTTGAAACTATATTAAATGCGGTATTGTATAGCTGAATCTCACCCCAGACTCAGGCCGCTGTCGGTCCCTTGTACTCTGTTTATTTCGGTTCGAAATGTACGAGCGAACACAGCTGTTGTACCACAAAACAAATTGGTATTTACTGGAATCGCAAATTTAAAAAATATATAAAAATTTTAACAAAAAAAAACTCAAGTTATATGAACAAAGAAGTGAACAAAAGTTGCTACTCTTAAACAGAAATACGAGTTGCTATTAGTGGTATTCTGTCAGAGATCTGAAATTACAGGGTTGGTATAAAGTATAGGAACGAGTAAACAAACTGCTCCACATGAGTTAGGGATATTGACTTAAATTGCAGAGAAATATAGGTCAAATGAGATTTTGTGATGAAAATTCATATGGATATGATTTCAAGTTGCAGGAAATGAAATTAATTTTAGCCTGTCGGTCTGCAGCGTACACAGGAGGTTAGGAAAAATCGAGTTAAATGACGAAATTTTATTGAGACTATCAATACAATGTATGGCCTCCACGGGCATCAATAACAGTTTGACATCTTCTTTGCGTACTACACACGAGGTTGTTGAACATTTATTAAGGAATTTGGTTCCATAAACGGGGCAGAAGATCTCTCAGATCATTTAAGGATTCTGGAGTAGGTTGATGATTATCTTATCTTCTTTGGAGCATATCCCATGTATGTTCTATGCAACTCAAATCTGGTGTGTGCGGAGGTATCGGTAAATGTGGAATACCAAGCTCCTCGCACGCATTCTCAACTATAGCTGCGTGAAAATTTGGCAAAACATTGTCAATGACATGCTCCCTATAGTGTAATGCGGTCATATTCCCAGGACAAATGTGTAGATCTGTGCGCCCGTTGAAACATATCCCGGCCCATACCATAACACTTCCCCTCGGAATGGAAGACTTCTTGGACATAGCGACGATTACGGGGTATGCGCAGGATTGTCCATAACCTTGTTCTTCGACAATCTGAAAATCGTCCATATCTGGATTCATCAGTGAAAAGGACACTACGCCATTGATCGTTCCAATTGATATGTTGCCTGTTGCCCATTTCAGTTTGACGCTTGTTGTCAGGTGTCAATGAAACTCCTTTCAATGAACGTCTAGAACCTAGATACATCTCTTTCAAACGTCGTCTGATGGTTTTGATGAAAACTTGGACCCCTATTAGCCTCAGCGTTTGTTAATTTACGTCTTGGCATTATCAGAAAACTCGTTTCGAATCGAAGCCGTTGACAAACTGACTCCATTTCAAGATAAGAACATTCATGAAGCATATGCAGAGAACCAAACTTCAGAAAAATGGCGACCAGATTGACGAAATATTTCATAATGATTTTTATTGGATTGATTCAAGTTGTTTTTGAATTTTGAATGATTTCACAGGGATTTTCTCGAAGATTACATACTTTTCAAATTCAATATTTATGAAATTTTGCGGGTAAGTACAATGTTGTAGAATGCATCGATGAACAACTTATTTAAATTATATGGACATCTTTGTAGATGTTGAAAGAGCTTGGGATTTAGAATTCGTACATAAAGGGTTTGGTGTGAATCGCTTTTTGGTGAACTGACCTATTTTGATGAGTTAAAAATAACCTCACCTTCAAAAACACCCTATATACAGCTTTTTTGAGTTGAAAACTAAAATTCAAATGTTTCGACCTATCCCATAAAAAATTCACGTTCTCCTCTGATTGACTCTTTGGCCATATTCCATCAACTTGAATAGATGCCATGAATATAATTAAAATCTACAGATATGGCTTTGGAAATTTTCAATCAATTCCAATTCGAATGCGAATCTTGTTATTCATAAAGTGCCAATAAATCCCAATTTTAATTGCTAATTGGAATTCTATAACACTTGAATTCGATACGATCATACCGGAAGGGCTATTCGGATTTTAGTATTATACGGTTTTTGAATATGCATGCTTTGGTGCCACTTTCACTTTTAGCTCTTCAAATCGCTGCAACTCTTGCCTTTACCAGGGACGGTGAGTAGAAGAAGATATTATAATATATAATCTCAAATTTTGAATTTGAAAAACAAACATAAAATGAATTCTTGTACAACTGCCATTAAATGTGACACTTTTAATGACAGCAAACAATGATAAAATTGATTGTTCATGTGGAAGCGTGTTAAGAATACAACATTAGTGATAAAAATATTTTTAGCACTCCATTTTCTTATGATGAGATCATATTATCAATATTTAGCAATCATTACTTATGAACATTAATATTAATCGTTAAACTAGAACAATTACTAACACTTATGCCCTGTGTGAGCTTCGCAACAAATTATTAGAATCGATCAGTACTTGTAGAAACAGCAAGTAGAGATCCAAAATCTGTTGAGTTTCGGAGAATTTTTTCAGCAATGACATTTCTATATGCAATGAAATGATCAACATAGCCTTCCACCATGTTTTTCATATACGTAATATTTGCACCTGATTCTGCTAGCAATGAAGCGGACGAACTTCGAAAACAGTGTCCTGTATATTGCTTTGTTTTTGGCAGTTTGAGGAATTCCGCAACAATAGATGGAATTTTCTCAAGTCTATTAATACCAACTGGATTGGCAGTGCATTTATTATTCATGTATTTCAGGAAAAAACGACGATGTTTGATGACAGAAGGGCACGGTGCAAAGTAATCTACATACTTCCAAACGTTTTTGTATTTGGAAGTTGTATAACCAATGATTTATTTGTTATTTCAATGTCTTCCACTGATAAATTACACAATTGTTCACGCCAACTAGCTCCAAATAACCCGAAAATAGTTGCAACCTTAACCATAAAGTATTTCTCATCTGGTGCCTCCTTTATAAACTTTTCAACTTGTTCACGAGTGAGAATGTTCAATTTTTTGGGACAATATCTTTCACTTTTCCGTTTTAAATATGCTATCACTTCAAAATATTCACTAACATCTACACCACTTTCAACAAGGGCGCTTGACTTTATCATTGAAAATTTGCTCCACAAAGTTGATGAACTCCAAATTTTCGATTGTTCTTCTAAGTATGCCAGGAAAACAGTTTCACTGAAGTTCCCTTCTACATTTTTTAATTCACAGCAGGTCAGGGCAGAAAACATTTTATGGTATTTGTGTTGAAAGTGATTTTATTTTGTTCGTTGTTGTGTTTTCACTCACAAAATAAAACGTCACTTTCAACACTCGTATCATAAATAACAATTATTTTATTGTTAGTGAAATTCCATCACACCGAATAATGAAAAATTCATGTTTCAATGTCTTCTATTTCATATCTCTTGAATATTGTCGATGAAGTGTTGAATTAAAAATCTCAGATTTCTGTATAAACCGGAGATTCAATACGAAAAATCTAGCGACATCAAGTTACACGATGTGAGCGGTAAAAGCAGTAAAAGATTGTAAATTGGATTGTAATTCGGATTTGTGAGGAATACACACACTTCCATGTACAATTATTAACTTTGTTCTCGAGAAAAAAGGCAACCGACTTGAGCAACCAAATAATGATCGATCTCATATGGCAAAAACAAAATTTCGACTGAACGTAGTCTATTTATTTGCTTGGCCGCTTAGATCTACCGAAATTTAACCCATTGGATTCCTTCGAGATATCATAAAATGGAAAATTTTGAAAATTTTTTTTTAATTCATTCCTGATATTTTTTCTCTCAGATTGCAGGAAAGGAGTGGACGAATCTCACCCCCAGCTGGCTGTGGACCCGGGAATTGGCGTTGGAGGTGGGATGGGAGGGAGAACAGCTGCAAGCCTTGTTGTGACGGTGCTAGTCATACCTTCGACTCTTGGGTATCTTGTATGTTGACGGCGAAGCAAATATGCAATGCTATACGAGATTTCAGGAGATAGAACACCTGGTGCATTCATCATTATCATTCGAAGAAAGCAGTGGGAAATCTAATAAAAATTAAAGGAATAGCTACAGCTTCTTTATTTTTTCGGAAACCAATGATAACACTGGAGCTTCATTCAATTTAACGATAGAAAAATTAAACGAAAAAAAATATACTTCGCTTTATAGAGGGTGCATTCAGAAGTCAAAGTTCATTATCAACTAGGGTTATGAACATCTTTTTGTAATTTTTTCATTTTCCATGATGTTTTATGTTCATGTTTCCTTTTTCTGAAGGTCTTGATGATCCTCTAGTAACAGTTATTCCAGAAACAGAAAAACACGATCTCACTTTTTTTTTGTAAAGCGTTTTTTCAAGTTTAAACATATAGGATGCGCTACTGATTTATGGCCTTCTTTAGATTGAAGATCTTTCAGTGGTTTTAGACTTCCGTTTCTCTCCTAACCTTAGTTAATAGTTAATAGTTAATAGTTTAAACGAGGTCACAGCCCACTGCGACCTGATGGTCTATTGTGCCCCCTGACAAAGCTTTACAGCTTGCCTTCCAGTCCCAGAGATCTTATGAAATCCAATATCTTGGAAGGCTTCAGTGAGGCTAATTCCTCACTCATACAGGTCTCTTGACCAAAGCATTGTTTCTTTTGGTTTACAATGCCAAAGCATTCTGTTATGAGGTGAATAGGAGTTTCTTCCTCCTCCCCACACAATCTACACTCGTCAGTGTCCGATACGCCCATTCTCAGCAAGTGCTTTCTGAGGCGACAATGCCCTGTAAGAAAGCCAGTGAGGAGGTGTAGTTGGTTCTTACTGAGATCCAAATATTTAATGGATCTTGCAGTTTCAAAATTCCGAAGGAACTTTTTGGAGTGATCCAACCCTTCAACCTTCCTTTCTTCATATCTATATTTTAATAACGTCAGACTGTCCGTCACTACCTGAATCTATACAGGGTGTTTCATTGGTAAATGAACATGAGGTAACCTGAGCTTGAGCTACAGTAGGCGAGTCCATAAAACCGATATATGATAGGTCTAATCAATTCCATTACCGAGATACAGGGTGGTTCATGTCATCACCAAAATATTCAATTGCTAATAACTTTCGAACCAACCGATATTTTCAGTTGATACGTGAAACGTATCATAACCTTCTACAGGTCGATCGATTCACATTTAAATTCCTGAAAAATTCCAGGTCCGTATTTGAAAAATATAGGACTTCTTCCAAACTAAGATTCAACACCCTGTATATTGGAATTTTTTGATTTCATTGAGATATTTATGAAGAGCAGAAAATTTTGTCGAAAGAAAGCTTCAGGGAAAGATTCAATTGAATATTGGAATTCTACAAAACTCTCAGAAAAATCGTACATTTTGATTTAATTGAATTTTTTTCTTCCTACTGACTTCGTCTCTCATAATATTCTGAGGAATCATTTCAATATTTTTTCGGAAGAATATTATTAATATACAAAAATTTATTTGAAGTTAACAACGATGGACGCTCAACGTGATTTACAGAATGTTTTCGAAAGTAACACCGTTTTTCTCAATACAAATACTTTTTCGCTTCAAAATATGTCTGATGCTCTTTTGATCATGCCTGGATTTTTACGTTTTTTATTGCAGGCGACTTCGGCATCTCCTCACTTCTATTTTCAGGTGAATATCCTAAATCTCTAATAACTTCAAATGAAATGATCAACAGGATTGAAATCTGGTGATCTAGCGGACCAGGAGTGCAGTCCACCTCTGCCTATCCACAGATTTTGGAAGTAATGATCTCAAAAATATCTGAACATTACTCTGAAATGGAGTGGAGCTCTATCATACTGAAAATGCATTCTTGGAATGTGCGTATCTTCGAATAATACAGGAAGATGCTTTTGAAGGAAATTTAAGAGAAGATCACCCGTAAGCAGTCCAATCAATTGATTTTATAAAAGCCTCAACGTACGTTTGTTGAAAATTTGTATTGAGATTACGTATGCCTGACCGCATGCGGATTATCTTCAGCCCATTTATGCGAATTCCACATATTGAAGATACCAGTTGTCAAAATCTATTTTGTAGAAATTGTCTTAGTCCACTCGAAACAACCCTGGTGAAATCACATGAAAATCAAATGAGTTATCCGAAATACATTTGATGTTTTCCGAAATTCAATTGACTAATCTGAAATTCAATTGACGCTTTCTGAAATTAAAGTGACTAATCTGAAATATACTTAACAATTTCTGATTTATACTTGGAAATGGTGTAGTTTGATTTGAGTCGCTGACTCAGATCAGCAACAAGGTATTATCATTTGGCACCCATCGTGGGGCCATGTCAAAT
The DNA here is from genome assembly GCA_038502775.1 of Hippodamia convergens. Taxonomy (NCBI): domain Eukaryota; kingdom Metazoa; phylum Arthropoda; class Insecta; order Coleoptera; family Coccinellidae; genus Hippodamia; species Hippodamia convergens. Next base: position 19,444,303 of record CM076608.1, read on the forward strand.
CTGATGTAAACGTTTTTTTTCTTTTCTCATGCGAGACTTTAGTCTTCTTGTGTGAATCTCGAATAATTTTGACAATCGAAATAATTTTTTTTATTAAATTGAGATTATTTTCATATTTTTTGAAAGCTATGAGCACCAGCACTCTTATTCAATGGATTCGGATATTGTTGAATATTTTCTGGATGTTCTGACCATCATTATTAGAGTTTTGTTGTGTCTGTTTTTTTTACCATCACCTCAAAACGATTTCCCATCACCAATTGGTCGAAGTTATGCCCTAATTTTGTTCTGCCGAAGGAATGCCGAGAAACGAGATTGATAACAGGGCCAGATAAGAAATTTTGCCATCCTTCCCCATAAATGAACTTTCCCCAAGAACAATCCGAATGAAACTCGAAGTTTTTCCGGGTTTTTCCCGAATAATACAACTTCAGGAAGACGGGGAGGCGTTCTTTCGCGATCATTAATTTTTTTCCTTTACAAATGGGAAATTTATTCCTATTGTGTCCCGTTTTTTACCGCTCTTCTTGGATTCCACGGAGTTTCGAGACGAAACAGATTCATTACCGTTGGTCAGCAAGAAATCGATTCATTTAACGAAGTCTGAGGAGAAAATAGCATGCGTGCTGAGTTCGTTCCTTTGAGAAAGTTGTTTGAAAATTGATAAACATGACATTTTCAAGAAAAATTCTAATTCATTTTATTTGTTTCGGAAAGTGCTTATGGTATATAACATTACTAGCAAGGTAAGAGGGTTTTTACTGGCGAATGGAGGATATAACTGATGAGACGCAGGCGAGTCAGTCATCTCCTTGAGCCAGTAAAACCGGTTACCTTGCTTGTATTGTTTTATATTTTATTTGTTTCTCATTTGTGAAAAGGTTAGATAAATTCCAAAAATTCTCAATAATTTGTCGCGAATATCGTAAGCTATGGAAGCCTTGCCATGAATATGTCTGTTTATTTTTCTTTACATTTGTATTGGCGAAAGCGAAAATGAATGTACCAAAAGAAATCATTGAGGCAGCCAGCAGTATAGCATCAAGTTTATTACCTGCAAAATCAGCTTCAAGGTACGAGCGAGAATAAGACGACTTCAAAAAGTGGCAAAACAAAAATAGTGTGATTGGGATAACTGAAGATGTTTTGTTGGTCTCCTTGAATCAACTAGCAGCTAGATTCAGCCCTAATACTTCATGGGCAAAATGATCTATGCTGAAAAGCTGCTTGGAAATAAAAGAAAATGCCCCTGTTCGCAGGTTTGTTTTCCTTGAAAATTTATCGAAAAATATGACGTTTAGTTGTCATTTGCAGATTTCAAAAGGTAATAGCGTTTCTGAAACGAAAAAATGAGCGTTATACGCCAAAAAAAGGAAAAGGTATTAAGAAGAGGCTGAACAATTTTTTTTACATGCTCCTGATGACCAGTGGTAACTGGCGAAAAACGTATCAATATTTGAAATTTTTTGATGTTGTCGATGTGACGAAATTCTCTCCTTAAACATGAATGATGTAGAAGATATGGAAAAATACGTTATTGTGAAATTGCGGTAAACAAAAAATTTAACAACAAGAAGATTCACCAAAACCGATGATGGCTGCAGCTTCATGTTATACAGAAAATATGCAAATCTTCGGCCTCCTGGAACAGAAAGCCTAAGATTTTTTTTGACATACCGACATGGAAAGTGCATTTCCCTTAATGCTGGCCAGCATACTATCGATGGTGTCCCAAAGCCAATAGCGAAATATTTAGGTTCAGAAGACCTAGAGTTATACACCGGCTACTCTTTTCGCAGAACTGGAGCCACTATGGTTGCGGATTCGGGTGAAGATATTTTAGCACTAAAGCGTGCAGGAGGGTGGAAGAGCACCAAAATTGCGATGAGTTCTGTCGATGATTCGGTCAACAAAAAAATCGAAATGTCTAGCAAATTATTTGGTAGTAAGGAGAGTACAAATGTTCTGCAGTCCTCGAGTTCAGCAGTTTCAGAGTCAACAGAAGGTTCATCATCATCAGTATCAACTCTTTCATCATCAAAAATCTGTGTTAATGGAAATAACAATTGTATCATGATTTTCAACATATATGACGATAAAACAAAATTTTCTAATGTAAATAATACTACTAACTTGTAAGAATTTTGCAAGTTAATGTCAGTTTTACAAGTTAGTGACTTGATAAAATAAACTTTCTTGATTAATATTGTGTTTTTGGAAACTGACGTTTACAAATGTGAAACGAATAAAAATGTTAAGGCCTTTGACTCGTATGGGGAAGTCTCAAAAACGTCTTTAGGATTGTTATCAAATATTGAATTGCTATAACGAGAAGGGTGTGATAAATTAATGGCTCATCTGGGTGAATTCGTGGTGTACAAGTTAAATCTGAAGGTTGAGATATAAATTCTAACACTCTTTATCCTGGACTATGCGAACGGAAAATAGCATCGACAGTTATGCCGAATATCTACTGAATTATCGTCAAACTTATATCCAATTTTATATTCGTCGAACTGTTCCAATACAGGAAGCTCCCCCTTAAGCTCTGCTTCCACCCCCAACATTCCGTATGATGTATTATACTTTTGTCAGTCCTAGTGAGCCTCTCTCTTACGTCATAATCCCCCAATTCACATGGATTTGAATAAATTCCGTCCCGGTCCCGAAATATGTAAATGTTTCGGTATGCTCGCCACTCAAACCGACCTCTTTTGTGTTCTATATAATTTCCTGTTGTTTATCCGGCACTTTTCCTTCTAGGAAATTGTGTTGGGGAGGATTCGATAGAGCGAAAAAGGAACAGGATAGAGGAGGAGTATCGGGATTTGTGCGTACACGTTCGAGAAAATTTTTATTTCGGAAGAGGAAATTGATAGGAAATATAGATCGTTCCGATTCGATAAAGCGGGCTGAAATTAGACGTCTACATATAGAAATCGTATATTTTCGGGAAACGGGAGAACTTCTCAGGAGATGAAATGCATGAGGATATCGTGATGAAAAATATGATCATGAAAATTCACAAGGTAGATCCAAGTTATATTGAATTCTAGTGAATGCCATGTCGTCATGGTAAACGAAACTACAACTGCAAGCATCAGAGTTTTTCATCACAACAGATTGTTTTGTTTGTTTAAATACTGCTCGATGTAGAAAGTATCCCATATCGAGCAAGTGAATCTGCTCCTTCAATCGATAAAACTACCGTTGCAACGTTTCGAGTTCTTAATTTGGCTAGACCTTGAGCTTTCCCTTCAATATGAGAACAACGCTGCATTTGCTCCAGCAGTTGTGATCCTAAGCGAGCTGTTGTGCTGAGCGCACCGAATTTTTTTTCAATCGGTGACGCAACCTTTCGACGACTGCTGGCGCCCTTGCAGTACAGCGCCTTCCACTACCGTCTCGTGTCTTTTTGCAACCAGTCGTTGTACGAGGATGAAGTGAAAAGTTTCCGGCCTGAGCAAGATATGGCTTCACTAGGTCCACTTTTGGAGCTGTTTCCAACAGTTGCATTCCTACCCAACTTGTATGTAAAATTTCAGTTCAATCGCTAGGTTATGTTGCGTTTGAAAGGACATTACGTGAGACGCTTCCGTTGTTTTCGTGAAAATGAAGATATTGGAAAGACGTGCTGTCATCAAATACTTCTATTTGAAAGGTTCTATACTGAAACAAATAAAAGAAGGCATGGATTCAATACTGGGAGACTTCTCCCCTTCAAATTCAAATAATTGAATATTTTGAATTCAAAAACACCAGTTTCTCAATTATGACGATAACATTCCATAAATTCACCAGAAATTCAAAAAGTCTTATTGTGAACAGTAAACTCAATGTGATGAGATGAATATTCATTCATTTTGAAATATGAAAATATTCTTAATATTTTCCTGTACAACCCGCTGTTTACGAGTAATTCCATATCGAAAGAACAAAATTCCTGAAAAATTCCATAAATTGGATACTTTGGCTGAATGTGACTTTGTCGAAAATATGCACTAAATTCAACTTTTGCTACGTTTTCACGTTGAGAATCATCACGTTCAAATCCGAGAATTCATGTTCTGGAAGGACAAGGTTATTATGAATGGAAAGAGAACTAGCGGACTCCGGAAATTGAGTTATATTAATGTGCTCACCTCTACTTCTTCGATTTCTATCCTTTTTTATTCGAGAAAATTTACACACTTCTTTCTAAATACCTAATGCTTCAGGCAAGTTACATATTTTTCAAAGGGGATTGTTCGTTAGAAAGCCTAACTTCCCGCTTTCATTAAGAGCCAAAGTGAATGCTGCACCCAGAGACAATCATGTTGGTGTCTCTGGTACCACCATTCGAATCTTAACATGCACTTGACACACACGATCACAATTCGGCCACATTATTCACAAAACTTCTGTTAACAAGTTTTTCCATTAGTGAAGGAGCATTTTAGCATATCTACCATTTCCTGGTTGAAAAACATCCTGCAGATTCACACTGTTGAAGTCGAATAAACGAAATAACGTTTTGATTGAAAATCACGATACCATAAATTCCCAATTCGAATAGTTTGTGGATCACTCTATGTGCAACAACGATCAAAAATGCTTTGTCAAAGTTAAAACTTTTTCGATTTCATTAAATCATGAAGTATATTGAACATAATGATGAGTATCGTCTGAAATGTAAAGTCAAATTTCAGATAACAAATTATTCACAACAGCATTATAATTGAAAAAAACTATCAACATACAATGACATTTGATCATTATAATGTGGTAAGTTTATACACACTCTACACTTTATAGTAGGTCCATGATCTATGGTTGCGGAGTTCTTACTGGCAACGTTCAGCTTAGCGGTGAACGTTCAATTCAATGACAATCGTTTATGTGTGGAAATGAAAGGTTATGATTCTGTTGGAAATTTTATAAACAACGATTAAAAATGATTACATACTGAAGATATCGGTAATAGCAAGCTGAATATTTCATTATCAATAATGAAAAAGAAATCAAGGGAAGAATATTCAACATTTGCCGCTAACGAAAGTTTGTATGAAGAATAAGTATTCATTGTAGGTATACATTTTATGAATTGGGTAATTATTCAGAACTAACAAAATCGTACTCCATCTTTCGTCGAATAGGATTGAAAGAGTAAGTTGACGCTTGTTTTCATTTTATAGTTGCTTATTATTTCCAAGTTTTGAATGGCAGGCATATATCTATGATATCCAGGAGTGGCATACCTCATAAGGAAAGTTTAAAATGACTGTATCTTTTTTTCTAGGCCGAATGGAAAAAATGGTAAAGGAAAAAAGTGTTTTTTTTTTTGACCTAAGGAATCTACGGTTAAAATATATGTACAAGTCAAAGACTCGCCCTGTATACATTGATTAATTGAAAAGTGTAATAATATCATTGGTCATTGCTACGCAGAGTTATTGCAACCTTTGAAGATCGAGGTGCAAATTGAACGACCTTATTTAACGAAGAAAAAATTTAATTTCATCCACTACCTCAAAAAAAAATAGCTAGTTATTGGAGTTATCGACGCTGTAAATCAGTATTTTGAGAAGCTTGACGAATCTAGGTTCTAAACTGGTTTAACTTAATCAGCAGACTGTTAGAAGAGACTGAGAAATGAAGCAGTGTTGCTGGAGATTATGCTGAAAAATAAAGAAAAAAAAGTTTTTGAAAACGTCGTTTTTCTTGGACAGGCCGGAAACTTTTCACCTCACCCTCGTATAGTGCGATACATCCCATTGTAGGTTTGGCAAAGCCTGACGAATTTCGATATTGTATTTTCCTCTCAAATGAAAACAATCACCGTACAACGTTTCAAATAAATCGTCCAAAATTCAGAATGTCTTCATCTCATAGAGAAATTACTTCAGGTGTTGAGACATAACATGTTGAAGGACGCTCTGTCAAATTTTGACTGCATTCGGTTGAATTGTTCAGATGAAGACGGATGGTTCAATTGCCGGACCTGATAATAACCTAAGAAAAAAATTCAAAATCCATTCAGCGCGGGCTTTTCAAATAACATATACCCGGTTTATTTTTGAGAGAAGGTAATTTCGAACAAGGTTCATTGGTTTTAACCACCAACTACAAAGTATTTCCTATCGGTTTTGAAAATTAGACGCATCGCTCGGGGCCACAAACGGACGCGCATGAAATATTCATGGGAGCGGATAAATTCGGACGGAACGCTGTCCTGTTGCTCCGTTCGCAACGCCGCTCTCCTCTATCCGCGAATATTTGCGACCGAAAACAGCGGTGCACGTATATCCGTCGATAATTCCATATTGTCTGGGGATTTATTGAAACCCCCTACGGCCGTCCACTGACAAGCTACAGTCGATATTTTTCGATTAAAAATAATCAAGAGCTACGCCAGTGAGAAATGTTCACAATTTCCCATTTTTCCGACAGTGGTCATAAATCGAGTTTGCCGGGCATGGAAACATGAACGCAAACATGTATATGTTCGAGGGGTCATTTGTATTCCGGCCTGTCTGGCTCGGTTCTGGAACCGAACCGCGTGAAGATAGTGGCAACATTGAAAAACATGGATGCACAAATATCGGGGAGCGATACGAGATGCGGCTTTTTTTTTTTTTTTTTTTTTAACAGAGTGTGAGTGTTTTAGTTGTTTTGCCTTTGTAAACCTGCACATTAGCTTTCGAAAACCTGTTAATTAAATATATCGCACCCTCCCTACAAATGTGACACAACTCGAAATCAAAAGTCGAAAATATTCAAATGCTAAATATTTTCTGATTAATTGTAAACATGAAATAGACACCAATTTTGATATCTAGGTGTCCATATTATATATTGAGGACCCACTGATGTGGGTAAAAATTTTCCATGATTTGATCTAGGCCCGTTTTCTGAACTAAATCATAGCATAAACCGAAAAAAGTAAGTTTTGAGTTGTGTTACTTTTGTAGCGAGGATGCGATATATCTTTAGAAAATTCAACACTGGACAACCACCAAAACCCTTAACCACATGGGAATATCTTAATATGTGTTGTATGGTGGAAGAATACAAGGTGTGTACTTGCTCATTAATATAGCCCTCCTTGTCGCACACCACCATGACGTAAGTCTGGTAACAGATTCAAATGTTTAGAATGTTGGCATCTACACAGCGCAAAAAAATTAACGCACAATATGGAAATCTCAAATTTATTCTGCAACTGAAGATGTTCTCAATGATAATTATTTTTATCAGAATTATGCATGCATATGTTATCCACTTTCAACGTTTTTCTTCAATACAGATGTTTTTTCCCAGCAGGAATAAAAAAAGATGATATTATCAGATTTTGAATGTATTGGCTTCATTCTAAAATCAGTTGTTCTCGATCAATTCTAATGATCAAAAGATTTTCTACACTCGATCGCTATGCAACGCGAAACACGCAATTTGACCCAAGAGGAATATGCCGAAGCGGTGGTTTTGCGAGAAGAAGGGTGGACATACACAAGAATTGCAGAAAGGTTTGGAGTTTCCCATACAATAGTGTCCAGAATGATGCCGCGATTCAGAGAGACAAGTATGAATGTCCGGAGACCAGGACAGGGTAGACCACGGGTAACAGCTGCCATTCAAAAACGTTACTTGAGAGTTTCTTCGTTGAGACAACGGTTTGCAACCGCTCGCCTCCTTCAAAATCAGCTTGAGCAAACTCATGGGGTGCAAATTAGCACTCAGACAATAAGAAATCGCCTCAGAGAATATGATTTAAGGCCTCGTGTCGCGGCAAGAGGCCCAGCTCTTACCCCAGCCCATCGAAGGGCGCGTTTGGATTTTGCGAGGCAGCATAGCCATCAGGAAAGAGTTCTCTTCACAGATGAGTCTAGATTCTGCCTCTACCATTGTGATCGACGTTCCCCTGTATACAGACGTCCACATGAAAGATATGCTCAGTGCAATTTCCTGAATACTACTAGTTTCAGGGAAGGATCGATTATGGTATGGCGTGGAATATCTTTGACTGCTCACACAGACCTAGTGATCGTTGATAATGGAGCTATGAAAGCTGATAAGTATAAAAGGAACATTCTTGAAGAGCATATAGTGCCATTTGCCCCATACATTGGTGAAAATTTAAGTTTTATGGACGATAATGCCAGACCCCATCGTGCGTGCATCGTTCAGGAGTACCTTGAAGAGGTTGAAGTCTCTCGAATGGAATGGCCAGCAAGTAGTCCAGATCTCAATCCGATTGAGCAGATTTGGGACAACCTCAATAGAAGGCTCAGAAGTTCAGAAAATCATCCAGCTACTCTTAATGACTTAGGAATCCAACTCGGAGAAATCTGGGAAGGATTACATCAGAACATTTTAAGATCATTCATTTTGAGTATGAACCGTCGTTGCCAAGCTGTTATTAACACAAGGGGTCGAAAAACCAAGTATTAAAGCACTTATCAGCATTTCAGTACTTTGAAAATTGTTCATTTCTCTTCTTTCTCATCAGATTCGGTGAAATTCTGAATTTTTCTTCCATTTAATGTGTCTTGTTTCATTCAAAACCTTTCCGAGAGAACATGAAAAATAAGTTATAAAGTCAATGTAGAGTTAAATTTCATTAAAATTGAGATATTCAGAATGTGCGTTAATTTTTTTGCACAGTGTATATTTTTCATGACATCTGAATAAATCTGAGGGCGATTCTTTCTGAGCCATTTCAAACTATTGTTTCAACAAGAAATAACACAACTTTATGTTATAGTTCAGCAAGGAAACCTTTTGAAAGAAAAACAAAGTAAGCTACTGGATTGCTATAAAAAAGTGCCTATAAAATGTTTTCATTTCAACATCCTAGCATAAACACAAACGGAGATAATGGCCAAAGTTGAAATCGCCCAAATTTCAATTTTGGCCTATTACTCTAAAACAAAAAAAAAGATAGAGGAATGCAGTTGATGGCATTATCAGTTTCTCTAAAAAAGACCACCGTAAGGTGTCATTTATTTTCCTCTATCTCTCAAGGATTAATAGTTGTAGTTCAGGTATCACCAATTTTGCCCACTAGACGTGGTCTTACTCTTCTTCGGCCAAAATGTACACCCAAAGAGAATCGAGATTCATCAGAAAAGACAACCTGATGCCATTCCACATTACAATGTTGTTATTATCTGCACCACTGTAATAAATGCAGGCGATGCTCAACCGTAAGAGGTAACACAATTCCGCGTACATGCGCTCTAGCTATTTCAGAAACAACTAGACATAGACTTTGAATCTTCTCGAACAGCTGCTTCGTCGTAAAATTAAATACAGTTGCAATAACGACTTCAATATTTAAATAACAAAAAATGTTTACATGAAAAAGTTTTCACAATTTTTTTCTCCTAAATTTAAACAGCTCCTTCTGGGTGTTGTGTAAATTTTTCTCCTCATTCTTGAATTAATTCGTTGCATCTTATTTCTACACTATCATCTATATAAACTCATAGATTCACTATTCGATCAATTTGGGGAATAACAAAAAAAACGGTCACAACTAAAGATGAAGTACCCAATTTTAGGTGCAATTTCGGCTCTGTTTCTGACACATCGATTGAACAAATGGGGCAGTGAAGCGTTGCCTCAGCCACCTCAATCACCGGACCTAATTCCGATAGTCCACATACGAAAATTCAGTCATCTCATTATAGAACCTTTTCGATGTTCATAATATTTCCAATGCCGGAATTTTCAGTAATTTCAAACTCGTGGAAATTCCGATATTTGTGTGACGCAAATGGCTCAATAAACTCTCGCTCCTATTTTGACCTAGGGCAGTTCCATTCGGACTGTTTCAATAACGAATAACACATCGGAAATTTCGCAAATGATCTGTGTCCCGACAGTTGCAACGTACCGCTTCATCAATAAACACATCGTTAATATTCACGCCATTAATATTCGCGAATTATTTATTCATCCGATTAAAATAAATCATCCCCTATTGAAAATTCAAACCGGCCTTTCTCGATATTTGCTGTATATCTGCGGTATAACATGATGAACAGTATCAAGAACAGACAACTAACCAGAAAGTTTGAAGTTTCAGTGAAATTTTTATTTATATAAATGAGAATGGAGACCTATTTTGGGTTGTCGTTGCATCACGAGTGATATGTTGGTATAACTTTGCTAATTTTTATTTGAGGTGTTTTTTATTGTCGATAATAGATTTTTGTGAAAGAAAAAAATAGGAAAGTTGGGCAGAACATTAGGAAATGTGGGAAAAAAATATGGACCAGCGCATTCGCCATTTCGTAAGATTGTAATATTGTAATTTTTGTAAATGACTTAGCAGGAATATGCGTACTCACGTTTCAAGGTTAAACCCCCCCCCCCTTAGACAGATATAGATTTCGCACTAAATTCTAATGTAAGCCGAAAATTGTTCTTCAATAATAAATGTATAAATTTGAATTCAAGATATAGTAGGGACCCCTCGTATATTTCTGAAGAATGAAGAAGAACATGAGAAGTTTGGTGTATTTTGAACTGCTCTCAGAAATAACGATGTTTGGTTGGATTGGAGAATTGAAAATAAAAATAATTTTAGAAATATCACCGGAGCTGATGCGATAACATTAAGATTTATCGTCAATGAGTTGTTGAAGAAAAGAAAGGATAGCATATTTACCAGTATAATAGGATAGCGGTGCCTTTGATGATAATACAATCTGGGTATTCACCTTGTTTACTATTGCATATTCCTTTCATGCTATGAATTTTTTACACCCGAATTTTCCTCGTCGTATAGAATGCCACAAGTGGTTGGTTTTTGGGAGATGTAGTTTACTCACAGAGAAAACAGCACCGAGCGACTGAGCTTCCCAATTGGATTTTACTTACTGCAAAACGTGTTTCTACGAGTGTAGTATATACGCTGTGTCTTTAGGTCGATTAAATTAGTGAATTTTCTGATATTCAATCAAGGTGAGTTATGAATGAATGCATCAATCATTATCATAGAGTCATTATTGATTCTAGGAATAACAGGAAGGTGATATTTTATTTTTCATTAATGTTTATGGATCAGTTCCTGCTTGGAATTTCTATACAATACAGTGTGTCCAATCGAAATTCTTAGAATTTAAACAGCTGGTAAGAAAATACGATGGATGCAATTTACAATAAATAATTTCTTATCGAAAAGAATTATTGTTTTTTCGCCAAGGTATAAGCATATTACCTACGTGTAAGTAGTGGTGAAAAAGTCTATCGCTGTGTGAATGATTTAATTGAATCTGTTTAATTGAGAGTGTTTTTTCATATCCATTTTCAATATGTTACTCAAGCAAAGAAGAAGGTTCTACCTGATGTCCTTAATTCACAAAATACTTATTTTTGCAGTGACGTTTTCAGATTTCCTCTTAGAAGTCAAAGAAACTTTGAATTGTCATTCTGCTATTTGAAAATAAAATGAGTTAAACTATAATCAATTTAAGAACGCCTCAAAACTTCCCTAAAAATCACTATATTTAAAAATCTATCCAAACCTGCCTTCACCCCAGTTTTTCCTAAATTGTACTCCTACAAAATTTTTTTATTTCCTCCTATGATGACTGTAGATCATACCGCTCAATTGGAAACTTGCGCTCTTATTGTAACCCCCCTTTATGAGAATCAGTTTTCTAGATCAACTCACAGATCAAAAGCCACCATTGACTATAAATAAACTGCTCCACATGAGTTAGGGATATTGGCTTAAATTGCTAAAAAGGTATAATAGTCTTTATGAGATTTTGTGATGAAAATTCATATTAATATGATTTCAAGTTGCAGGAAATTAAACTAATTTTAGCCTATAGGTCTGCACCGTATGTATGGTTGTTAAGAAAATAACGAGTAAAATAACGAAATTTTATTCCCAGAGAATTCAAGCATTTTGAGACTATCAATACAATGTATGGCCTCCACGGGCATCAATAACAGCTTGAAATCTTCTTTGCATAATATACACGAGGTTGTTGAACATTTCTTGAGGAATTTGGTTCCATAAACGGGGCAGAAGCTCTCTCAGATCATTTAAGTATTCTGGGGTAGATTGATGATTACCTAATCTTCTTTGGAGCATATCCCATGCATGTTCTATGCAATTTAAATCTGGTGAGTGCGGAGGTATTGCTAAATGTAGAATACCAAGCTCCTCGCACGCATTCTCACCTATGGCTGCATGGTGCGGTCTAGCGTCAAGAAATTGAAAAATATCATCAATAGCAACATTGTCAATGACATGCTCGCTATAGTGTAAGGCGGTCATATTCCAAGGACAAATGTGTAGATCTGTGCGCCCGTTGAAACATATCCCGGCCCATACCATAACACTACCCCCTCGGAATGGATGGACTTCTTGGACATAGCGACGATTACCGGGTATGCATGGGATTGTCCATACCCTTATTCTTCGAGAATCTGAAAATCATCGATCTCTGGATTCATCAGTGAAAAGGACACTACGCCATTGATCGTTCCAATTGATATGACGCTTATGGTCACGTGTAAATGGAACTCCTCTTAATGGAAGTCTAGAACCTAGATTCACCTCTCTCAAACGTCGTTTGGTGGTTTCGATGGAAACTTAGACCTCATCTGCACTTTGAAGAGTATTCCGTAGCATTCTACACGTAGATGTAGGCTTTCTTCTAGCCGAAACAGTGATGAAACGTTCCTGAGCAGGTGTTGTTTTTTCGTCGCTACAACAACCTGAGTTAGGTCACCCTGTAGCATTCCAATAGCCCTATTAGCCTCAGCGTTTGTTAATTTGCGTCTTGGCATTTTCAGAAAACTTGTTTCAAATCGAAGTCGTTAATAAACTGACTCCATTCTGAAATGAAAACATTCATGAAGCATATGCAAAGAACCAAACTTCAGAAAAAAGGCGACCAGATTGACGAAATGTCTCATACCGATTTTTATTGGATCGATTCAAGTTGTTATTGAGTTTTGAATGATTTTACAGCGATTTTCTCGAAGATTGCATACTCTTCAAAACGATTGAATATGAATTTCAAAAAAAGATTGAAAAGTCTATTGTGTTCGCCTTGATGGTTGGCTTGGTCTGATGATGGTAATCTTTGGATTCACATTTGATTACTGCTCTTGATATTATTTATTTTTTCTTTCTTTATCTTTCTTTGTGTATCACTTATCTTTTGGGATCATTTGATATATGTTGTTTTTGTTTTTTTTTTCATTTAGGTTAAGTTCAAGATTAGTTTTGCTGTACTTCACCGTTTTTTTCACATATTTGTGAACATTGTGAATGAATAAAGTTTATTATTATTATTATTCTTTTTATATCCCTACCTCTTGTGGAGCAGTATATTCACATAGCCCACTGTTTCTTTTATAATTTTCTAAAATGGGGACCCAAAGAATTTTATTCCAAAGTAGCTTCCACACCGTATAAGTTTGTCTCAGTTCTCACATTTCCCCTGTTTAAGCAACCCCCATCCATCGTCTCCCTTTGAATAATTCGAAAATTGGGGCGGACCTGCCTCCTTGCCATTGTTCGGCGTAAGCTCTCAAGATAAACCGGCCGACCACAACAGGAATAACGAAAGGCGGCGAAGATAAGGCTGGAACCGGCAGATGTCCTTGCACGTTGCTACATCAACCGGCGATGTCTGGCACATCTCACGCTGAGCAGGACCGTGACATATCGCCAAGGCCTGACATCCATCTAACGGGATTCCGTATTCAAATGGGAGGAGGGAATATGAGGGAAACCTTAGCGCTTGGGAGGCTCCTGATCATTGGGATGGCATGGGGTGTCTTGAATCCCGAAGAATTGATGTGAAGTTCTTTCATTTCCTCAAGGATTTGGTTACATTTTTTTTTGAGAAATGCTCATGACACTTTTCCATGCAACCTTCCCGAAGAATTTTTCTCTTAGAAAATGCTCGAAGCTTTGGACACTTAGAAATATCTACAGATCCAGAAAACACAATCGGAAAGTTTTCTATAGTAAATTCGAACAGTGCCATATTCTAGTGGGACAGTGACAGAATCAAAACCTCAGAGAAAAATGATATCGAATAAATGGCTAGGCCGACAGATTCGGTTGGGTGGGGATGTAGAGCACAGCGTATGGTACGCGAAGTGTCGAATCGAATCAGTGACACTCCAAACGAGGTATGGGTGATTTAATATCGGTTGTACGCGAAAACGACAAGTTTATTTCACTCTGACTCGAGGCATTTATTTGCCTCAATGAATAATACAAATAATTTCATGTGATGTTTAGTATTCAGGTTTTTTTTTTCGCCGAAACTGGTTGGAAAATAAAAGAAATTCTAGAAAAAGAAAAAATTGGAAAACAAAAAATATTCCATTATTTCACTGTTCTACTAGACTCGGAGCTCAGTCGAATTTAACATTCACATTCCTATGTTTCCATAAGTATATTCGTATATTTTCCTCTATAAAGAAGGTGGACTTCAACATTGAATATTTACACCAAAAGCTTGATGGGGACTCCAATGAAGCAGTTTTCAAGTGGAAATACGCCAAAAATAAGATTTCTGAGACTTACTTTGGCACCAATTCTTGAAGGATTTACATGCCTCTTTTTCGACTTTTCCGATAGCAGGGATGAAAAAGAAATATTTTACACTGCGCAAAAAAAAATTAACGCACATTAGGGAAATCTTAAATTCATTTCACAACTGAAGGTATTCTCAATGATAATTATCTTTATCAGAATTATGCATGCATATGTTATCCACTTTCAACGTTTTTCTTCAATACAGATGTTTTTTCCCAGCAGGAAAAAAAAGATGATATTATCAGATTTTGAATGTATTGGCTACATTCTAGAATCAGTTGTTCTATATCAATTCTACTGATCAATAGCTTTTTTTTCGTTTGATTTTCTATACTCGATCGCTATGCAACGCGAAACACGCAATTTGACCCAAGAGGAATGTGCCCAAGCGGTAGTTTTGCGAGAAGAAGTGTGGACATACACAAGAATTGCAGAAAGGTTTGAAGTTTCCCATACAAGTGTGTCCAAAATGTTGCAGCGACTCAGGGAGACAGGTATGAATGTCCGAAGACCAGGACAGGATAGACCACGGGTAACAACTGCCATTCAAGAACGTTACTTGAGAGTTTCTTCGTTGAAACAACGGTTTGCAACCTCTCGGCTCCTTCAAAATCAGCTTTAGCAAACTCATGGGATGCAAATTAGCACTCAGACAATAAGAAATCGCCTCAGAGAATATGATTTGAGGCCTCGTGTCGCGGCAAGAGGCCCAGCTTTTACCCCAGCCCATCGAAGGCCTCGTTTGGATTTTGCGAGAGAGCATATCCATTGGGAAGAGGCCGATTAGGAAAGAGTTCTCTTCACAGATGAGTCTAAATTCTTCCTCTACCATTGTGATCGACGTTTTTTTGTATACAGACGTCCACATGAAAGATATGCTCAGTGCAATTTCCTGAATACTACTGGTTTCATGGGAGGATCGATTATGGTATGGGGTTGAATATCTTTGACTGCTCGCACAGACCTAGTGGTCGTTGATAATGGAGGTATGAATGCTGATAAGTATATAAGGAACATTCTTGAAGAGCATGTCGTGCCATTCGCCCCATACAATGTTGAAAATTTCATTTTTATGGACGATAATGCCAGACCCCATCGTGCGCGCATCGTTCAGGAGTACCTTGAAGAGGTTGAAGTCTCTCGAATGGAATGGCCAGCAAGAAGTCCAGATCTCAATTCGATTGAGCAGATTAGTGACAACCTCAATAGAAGGCCGGGAAGTTCAGAAAATCATCCAGATACTCTTAATGACTTACGAATCCAACTTGGAGAAATCTGGGAAGGATAAGATCAGAACAGTTTAAGATCACCCATTTGAAACATGTATTTTCTCCACACAGAATCAAACAATTCGACTTCTTCAAACTTTTCGCTACGAATTCTTAACTTGACGTTGTTGATAAATAAAAACTGCTTATGTTGCTCTAGCAACGGATCAAGGCTGCCGCGGATGCCATAATTTAATGAGATTGCTATCGAATGTAATGACGATGAAAATCCAAATATATATCCAGCATTCTTTTGTTAACATTCAATACAGCGAGGGGAAAAATGTTATATACTATATGGGATGTGAGTATATTAACCAGTCCCAAACTTTTTAGCTAGTCCTCTCTATTGCTCGGGCGTGAGCTCGTGCTCGACTTCTAAATGTTACTTATATCCTTTATGTTATGAATAACTATTAAACGTCAAGTTCAGTAAACAGGACATCTGAACGATGAAAGTAAATCGAATATCGTATTTGGTTGCGCTAGTAGTTAATTTGAAAACCAAATATTGCTGATATCTCCAAAACGGCTCATTTTCGGACCCTTTTTTCCTAATTCTGGGATCTTTTATCAGTAATAATCCCCCAAAAATATCGAAACTTTGTTTTTAACAGCCTGCATGAATTTCAATCTCAATTTATGTGCTGTTTTTTTTTCTGTTTTTTGTTCAGGACGTCGACTTTTGTTGTTATTATCACTCAGATATACTCTTTGTTCTTGTTCATTGACCTTTTCTTCAAGTTATATCAATTCGAGCATGAGACACCCTGTAGCAGTGGCGGATCCAATCGCCAAAGCCCCCTTTTCCACTTTCCGCCGTCAGAAAAAGAAAGCAAACACCGGAAGGGAGAGGGTGATCACCGACGAAACAACCAAGGGACGCCGACACGATCGAGAAAACAATACGAAGGCAGGTTCCCTCTTAATCCCGACCGCATTTTCAACGGTTGCCCGGAATCCCTCGCATTCCGGGTGCACTCTACGGGAACATCCGCGAAAGTGAGAGGGCCATGATCCATCTGCAATCCACGCGCACGTGACGCGCGTACGTTAGTTCGTTATCCTGACCGAAATACTTCCGGCGAAGTTGGTTATGTTCCGCGGCGAGCGCCCTCTGTGCTTTCACATGCGAACGATCCGCTTGGGGTTCACGGTAATTTCTGAAGGGGTAATCAATTAACGGGGGACGTAAGACGGTATAGAGTCTAGACTGAGGAAACGTGGCTGGTGGAAAAATAGGAGAATGCATACGAGAGAGCCATCGAGTCCCAAACGATTTCAGAACATCTGGATACAGATCGTGTGTTTGTGCAGGAGAATATGGGCGCAGCAGAGATTTTGGATTCTTTTCAAGTTTTGTTGGGTGTTCCTCAGGGGACAATCTCGGAGCTGTTCGTCTTTACATTCATTAAGAGATAGGCTCCATATTCTCGACGAATTTTTGCTAAGGTTCTACCTTGCATTTTTGTTGGGAATGAGGAAAAATGATTAGTGATGCCCGAATTCTAAGTAGGAAAGATCCATCTACAGAAGTTGATTCCATTCCTAAGAAATAAGTCGGTGGATCTGAGAAGGCGAAGCGGGATTTCTCGGGAAAGATAGTAGATGTGGGGATATGGAACGGGAAAGTCCTGCAGACTACTCGGGAAAGTACAAAAGGTATTTCAAAGTCAAGTCGTTAGGTTGTTAAGATTACGAATCGATAAGAGAGTACGGTAATTACGTCGCGAAATGAGTGTGGAAACTTTAGGGATTGATACCTCAGTAAATGAAGATTATTACGAGGGAAAGAAAACAAAAGGTCAGATCTTTTCGGTTTCGATGCCTCATAAAGTTTGAGTCCAGAATTCTGAAATCTCTCATTTTTCTATTTGGTTTCTGTACAATCATTTGATAGATTTTATATGTTTTTTTTTGTGAATGAATTGTTTAATTTGATCTGATCCAGGAGCTGCGTTTGTAGAGTTGGTTTATATTTTTTTTTTTGTTTCATTGCATTTTTCCCAATAAACAGGGTGAGTCTTTAGCTTGTACATATATCTTAACCGTAGATTACTGAGATCAAGAGAAACTCTTTTTTCTTCACGATTTTTTATGATTCGGCCTAGATAAAAAGATATAGCCATTTTAAACTTTCATAATGAGCTATGCCACCCCTCGAAATCATAGATAAATGCCTATCATTCGAAAGTTTGGAATAGAACTGCACAATGAAAACAAGCTTCGATTTACTTTTTCAATCATATTCGACGAAAGATGAAGTACGATTTTGTTAGTTCTGAATAATAACCGAATCTATAATATGTACAGGGTGAGCCTATTTCGATGTTTCAGCACTACAACTTTTGAACCAGAGGAGATAGACAAAATCTGTTACCCCATTCTCGATCTCTTTTTCGGAGAAACTAACAAAAGTAGTATTCATTTTTGGCTACCTTCTTTTGTTTTCGAGTTATAAGCGAAAATTGGAAAAATGGTGATATCGAAAAAAATTTATATCTCCGCTAGTACTGATGATAGAGCTCTGAAATTAAAACATTATACAGTGGCATGCTCGTCTTTTATGCAGCATTTTTAATAACGAAGGTATGACCCAAAGTTATGTTTCTTTGAATAGGAATACTAGATTTCTGTGCCATTTTCTGAAAGCTTAATTTTTTCTGTTTTCAAAAATATATAACATCGTTAGATTTGTATCGATATGAGTATAGAAATTGATCAAAAACCAATTCTCATTTGAGTCCCAATACTTTCTATGGTTTCATTGTCGATAAGCACAGAAAAATTTAGTATCGTATAGTTACCACACTTTCTTTCTAGTAGTCTTTTCATTTCTATGCTCTTGTTATAGGAACTTTCATTTTTCTGTGCTCATCAACAGTTGAGACTCACATGAAAATAGGTTTCTCACCAATTGCTATACTCATATTCATACAAACCTTACGATGTTATATATTTTTGAAATCAGAAAAAATTAAGCTTTCAGAAAATGGTATAGAAATAAAGTATTTCCATTTAAAAAAACATAACTTTGGGTCATAGCTTCGTAATTGAAAATGTTGCAAAAAAGACGAGCATGCCACTGGATTCCACCTAAAAAAGTGTTTTAATTTGAAAGCTCCATTATCAGTATTAGCCGAGACATAAATTTTTTCCGATATCGTCATTTTTCCAATTTTCGCTTATAACTCGAAAACAAAAGAAGATAGCCAAAAATGAATACAACTCTTGTTAGTTTCTCCGAAAAACAGATCGAGAATGGGGTATCAGATTTTGTCTATCTCCTCTGGTTCAAAAGTTGTAGTGCTAAAACATCGAAATATGCCCACCCTGTACATAAATACAAATTTCGTTGGCGACAAATGTCGAATATTCTTCTCTTGATTTTTCTTGTTTATGATCGGTAAAGGAGAATTCAGATTGTTATCACCCATATCCGCTTTGAGATTCATCTTCAGTATTTTTAATCGTTGTTTATAACGTGGGGATTGGACTAGTGGAGACGCCGTTTGAAGATTCATCCAAGATGAGAAAATGTCGTCATCGAAGCTTAGCAGAGACAGACCGGTTTCGTCCTCCTTAGGACTCATCAGTGCCTCTCAGCCAGCAACGATGAACGAGCATCCTAGAGGCCAGCACTTATAGCCATGCGAGAAGACAAACCCCAGTGCTATACAAAGGTTTGCCATCTAGCGGAGCGTAGCTGAACCTCCTCTCACCAGAATTCCTAAACAAACAGAAATCTCCATGATTAGGGTGCTAACTTTTCCCTTTATATTTACTTTGGCTTTATAGCGAGAACGGGCGTTTTCACGCTCCGACGGCGTTTACTTCAAACTCGATATGAGTGGTGGTAGTTAGCCTGATGGAGCAATGAAAGTACGTGGAGATTTCTGTTTGTTTAGGAATTCTGGTGAGAGGAGGTTCAGCTACGCTCCGCTAGATGGCAAACCTTTGTATAGCACTGGGGTTTGTCTTCTCGCATGGCTATAAGTGCTGGCCTCTAGGATGCTCGTTCATCGTTGCTGGCTGAGAGGCACTGATGAGTCCTAAGGAGGACGAAACCGGTCTGTCTCTGCTAAGCTTCGATGACGACATTTTCTCATCTTGGATGAATCTTCAAACGGCGTCTCCACTAGTCCAATCCCCATTTTATTCATCATGGCCCATGATTAGGGTGCTAACTTTTCCCTTTGTTGTTTATAACATTTCCTGAAGTTCTGCGATACAAACATTTCCATACATACACGAATGTCATTGAACGTTCACCGCTTAGCTGAACGTTGCCAGATAGAACTCCGTAACCACAAATCATACACCTACTATACAGTGTCAGTGTGCATAGACTTACTACTATATAATGATCAAATGTCATTATGTGTTGAAAGTTCTTCTTCAATTATAACGCTATTGCGTGTGAATAATCTGATATCTGAAATTTGACTCAACATTGCGAAAGATACTCATTATTATGTTTCATATACTCTATGATGGAAAATGAAACAATTTTAAATTTGACAACAGTTTTTTCGCGACTGTTCTATGTTGGTCGTTGTCAAGCATAGAGTGATCAATGAACAATTGAAATTGCAATTAACCGTTTCGTGATTTTCAATTGAAACGTTATTTCGTTCATTCGACTGTATTAGTGTGAATCTGCAGAAGGTATTCTTACCAGGAAATGGTAGATATGCTAAAATGCTATTTCATTAATGGAAAAATAGCTTTCGGCTCGTATGCGACCAGAGAAAGTAACAGACAATACCGATTCGGCGTGAATATGTGGGCAGGCATGGTAAACCATCATCCGATATGACCACGAATATTGTAGGGAGACTGCAGATGATGATGAACTTCCTGCAAAATGATTTTGACAACGTACTGGAGGACGTGCCACTTATTGTTGAGCAAAATATGTGGCTACATCAAGATGAAGCTTCTTATCATAGTTCCACAATTTGTATAGAATGTATCAAGAGAAATTTCAACAGGAGATGGATATTGGATGAGGCAACAAGGCCCAGTGCCACGGATAATTCTTTTCTGTGTGGTTTCATGAAATAACTTGTTAACAGCAGTGTTGTGAATAATGTGGCAGAATTATGATCGCGTGTGTGAAGTGCATGTTTAGATTCGAATTGTGGAGTCAGAGACAACAACAAGATTGTATCTAGATGGAGCATTTACTTTGGCTTTCAATGAAAGAGGGAAGTTAGGGCTTCTAGCGAACAATTCATTTTGAAAAAATTCAACTCGTCTTAAGCAACAGGTATTTCGAAAGAGGTGTGTGAATTCGCTTGAATATATAAGGATTCAAATTGGAGAAATAGAGGTGAGCTAATTAATATATCTCTATTTCCAAAGTCCACTAATTCCCTTTCCATTTATAACCCTATCCTTCCAGAACATGAATTCTCTGATTATATCGTGATGATTTTCAACGTGACAACGTAGCAAATATTGAATTCTGTGCATATTTTCGACAGAGTTACATTCAGCCAAGGAACCCAATTTATTAAATTTCTCAAAACATTTTTTTTTCGGAATGTGTGAAATTATGTACTTGTGAACGGCGAATTTTACAAGAAAATATCAGGAAATCTTTCATTCCGAAATGAATAAACATTCATCTTACCACATTAAATTTACTGTTCACAATTAGATTCTTTGAATTTCTGGTGTATCTAAAGAATGTTTTGGTCATAATTGAGAAACTGGAGGATGTTGGTGGAATTTTGTGTTGGGGATAGATTAATCCATTCATGTTAAACTATATTCCGAAAATTATTTCAATGATTATTTTCTCAATTCTCAATTTCAAATATACTGCTCTATTTCAACCTGCATAATGAACTGCAGAGGGCCAAGAATGGAACTCTGTGGCACACCTGACGCCATCAGGCGGTATTGAAAGATTGATCACGTGTAGTAAGTTAATGATATCTACCAAACAGATAAGATCATGAGGTGGTAAAAGAATAAAGAAACGAAAGAACAAATCCTAGACTTCAAAACCATCGAAAGCGACCGCTCTCAGAAAATCCCTTCCCGCCTCCACAAAATGCAACCAGACTGCATTTTCCCGTCGGTTTGCGATCGGAGTGGGCGGCCGGCGTCTCGACGCATACAAAACCGACGGCGAGCTGGATGCGTGCTCGTGGCGCGTATGCAGGTAAGCGGGCGATCGATACCGTAAGCTGAGCACGCGCCACAAGTGCCGTTTTTCCCGCAAACTTCGCGGAAAATGAGAAACATCGTCTGCAGCGAGCAGAAATCCAAAGGGAAACTTGGCAAGACGTCTCCGAAAGGTTCGCGCGGCCAACTTAGACGTTTGCTTTGCTAATAATTAAATGCACATAGGAGACTCGAATTTATGGCTTCAAAGCCATTCAGGAGGAAACTCGGCAAAAGCGGAGTGGAGGCAAGTTTGACATGGAAAATAAGCGAATGTCGTCGAGTTAATTTAAGGAATAAACAGCTCGGTCTGTGTCTCAGAGGAAGTCCGAGATGCAAGTTGCTTGGGGAAAATGAACATTCTCCTAGGTAACGCTGATTTATCGGTTAGAGTTGTTTGATGTCTTCTTCGCGGAGAATCTTCAACAACGAGGCTAATGAACTCAATATTATCAGAAAACTTGACTACGTCGAAAAACCTCTGGGATGTGAACTGGTTCATTGAAATAAAATGAAATAAGGTATTGTATTCGGCAGAATGATCGGTAACCTACTGTTTGAGTTAAAGATATCTGCTTACGTATGTGAAGTTGGTCCAGCACTCATGAATGATCCAAGAATTTTGGTTGTGCCGAATTGTGCTAGGTTTTTAATTCCATGTGGTTCTTCAGATATTTCAAAAACCGAAGAAATGGACCAACCTAGCACTTTCCGACAAAGACGGACCTGAGCAAAATTTTGGGGGGGGGAGGAGGGCGAAATCCATCGAAAATTTTACAACTAGCCTTGAATTAACAGGAAACCGTTATACATATTATGGTATAATATTTGTTTCGGTAGAAAAAAATTGAAAATGACGAATTTCAACAGAGTGAGGAGCAATTAACTTTTTTTCCATCTACCGAACATTCAATTAAGTAGATTTTATGGATTTGTTTTTTTCATGAAGAGTATCTTGATATTGCTTGAAACTGAAAAAATACTTGTTTTTTCTTCAGTTTTGTAGCTTTTCTTCATTTCATGGAATCTGAGAGCGAAGGCACGGCTCATTTTCATCAAAGAAAATAATTTTTTCTGACGAATCTATTTTTTTTATTCTATGAAAACAGTGAAGATTGGGAATCAAAGTGATGAGAAATCAACGTTAATTTTCCAATTACCGAATATTCAATGATGTGCGTTTCTTTATTTTATGGAATAACTTTTTTTGTGAGGAGTACCTTGAAGTATGCTTGAAACTTTGAGATACACTTTTTGTTTCATTTTTTAATTAAGTTCAGTTTCATCATAAAACAAGATATTTTTCACAAAAAAAGTAGATTCCATAAAATAAAGGAATATACATGATTGAATGTTGGATAGATTGAATATCAAAGTTAATCACTTACCACTTCGATGAGATTCATAATATGTATTGACACTGCTCATCCCTAACGTGCGTCCATTTTACAGAATAATAGGAACAAAATTCTCAGAAAAAAATTTTTTTTTATAGAAATTTGCCTCACTTTTGCTTATAGATTCCATGAAATGATGAAACCAACATAAATAGAGAATAAAACAGAAAATATGTGTCAAAGTGTGTGTCATAAATCAAGATACATCTTAAAAAAAAATATTCTCAATTTAGTAGGGAAACGGTTTTCACCTAAATCAGTCATATTGAAGAAAAAATTCTGAACAAAATTTCCTAATTTGAGCTGGCGATTTCGAACTCTTTACAGCGTTTATTGCAATTAGTGTTTGGAATTGAGGATATATTTAGTGTTTTGAACGATTTTTGTTGTGACTTTTCTCTCACACTTTTGCATTTTCTATTCTCAAATGATATCTCTTCATGACAAATCTACAGCTTACCGTTGATACAATTATTCAGGAACGCCCTGTTTATTGAGATATTAACGTGATCTACACCATTTCAAATTGTAATTCAGAAATTGTCAATTGACATTCACGAAATATCACTTGTATTTCAGATTAGTCAATTGCATTTCAGAAAACATCAAATGTTATTCAGATTAGTCAATTGTATTTCAGAAAACATCAAATGTATTTCACATTTGTCATTTGAGTTTCCTAAAGAATCAATTGTATTTCAGAAAACATCGAATGTAATTCAGATAACGCACTCAATTGAATTTGAGATATTTGAGATATGTTCAACTATATATCAGAAATGAAAATTTGAAATTCATTTCATCCACACATACCATACCAGATTGCATTTCTGAAAATATCAATTGTAGGCGATTTAGAAATGAAACAATGATAATAAATGAACTTTAATTTTCACGCGAAACATTTAATCTTTAAACCAAAACTGAAAAAGTTTGAAGCCATACAGTTATGTCTGCCATTGCAATAGCATCTTAGCTCAGTCAATAATATTTTCCAGGTTTGTTAGTCTTCTTCCAATAAGCCCCGGTTGCACAATGTTTGGAATTCTGAGGTTTGTTTTTACGTAAGTAAAATTTCAATTTGATTGAGCATGGGAGAATAAAGGCTCATCTGCAGCAGTACTGCTACTTTTTGGGTGATTACGGTCTCCAATCTCGAATGGTATGCAGCATGCATTATCACAGTCGATCACTCAATCTGATAACTGGTTCCTCATATCTTGCCACTGTTGCAAAAAACCCTCAACCCATTCATTTGCTGA
This sequence comes from Hippodamia convergens, assembly GCA_038502775.1. NCBI lineage: Eukaryota > Metazoa > Arthropoda > Insecta > Coleoptera > Coccinellidae > Hippodamia > Hippodamia convergens. The sequence goes on from CM076608.1 coordinate 19,468,970, forward strand.
AAGCGCTGTGAAAGAACCTCGTAGTCTTTCCATGGCTAATACACCAGCTGCAGACACTGTTGTCAATTGCATCTCCGATTAAATATGTACCCAATTTGACAAATTTTCATTAGGTGTTAGGTGAGGAATCGATTGGAAATTTTACTAAAATCCAGTGTTGAAAAAAAGAAAGAGCCAGCAGCAAGAGATAATCATTATGAAAATTAGTAATATATGACTCCAAATCCGACTTAAATTCAAATAATATTAGAACTTTTTGAAGTACAAATTAAGATTCCTGAAATACAATTGACTAATCTGCATTTCATATGACATATTCTGAAATTCAATTGACTAATCTGAAATACATTTGATGTTTTCTGATATTCAATTGACTAATCTGAAATTCAATTGACGTTTTCTGAAATTGAAGTGACTAATCTGAAATACAATTGACGGTTTCTAAATTACATTTGGAAATTGTGTAGTAGGAAAGAAAAAAATAGAAGGATCCTTCTGAAAATGAAGAATAGAGTCGGAGAATAATTAGTTTTCATTTGTATTTCAACACACACCATAGGTGGGTTTCGCTAAACTACAATTGTCCGATCAAAGAAAATTGATACAAGTTCGAACCAATCGGAATTTCAACGAATCTTGGCAGCTCTAATCAATTCGACGGAGCAACATAAGTTTCATGAAACTCACATTTTTTCTTTTTTACCTGTTTTATTTCCATCCAGAAAACCCTGCTCTTGTACCCACCAGCCGCCCCTGTCTACGATGCCACCAACCACCTCCAGCATTGTTTTCTCCCCGTAAAACGAACACAGCATCGAACGCCCTCAAGTACCAATTTCTCCAACTCCTCGCAACATCTCAATATTCCTTCTGCCCTTCCTGCACTTCCGCTCAAACCACTCTCTCTCGTGCGACCCCCTCTCGAATAAAAACCGAAGAGCCCATACGTTCCCGACAATGCCGCATGCAATTTGCGTTTTATTTCTTCGGGATTCATTGCGCTACAATATTCCCAACGTGAATTTGACCGTAAAATTGCGAAATCATTCCTCCGGTAGAGTTTTATCGCAAGTGGCCATGAAATTGAAAAATGACCAATGGAGAACCCGGCCGGCTTCCATCAACTGTTAAGAACAAGCAATAAAGGGAGGAAATTCGGGTAAGATTGGGAACGCCGTGACATTCTTTTGTGTGTTGTGAAAGCACTATTGTACTCCGAACGCTGCCGGGATGCGTATAGCCGTTTCTTTCACCTGCCATGAACGGTTTTTATCGGAATTGGCCTTTGAAGGCAGATAAAAACAACATTAAACTGAAAACAGAACAAAGGTTCATGGATAAGTTGGGGAACAAAATGCGAGTAGTTATAGGCCAATTAGTTTATCGAGTGTTCCTATGAAAATTTTAGAAAGGTTGATTCTCTTCAGGATTGAACCTACTATAGAGAATATTCTTCATAATTGTCAGGGCGGTTTCAGGAAAAATAGAAATTGCAATGATCAGGTTCTCAGTTTGACCACATTTATCGAAGCAGGTTCGATAACAAATTAAAAACAGGTTCAGATTTCATAGATTTATCGTCTGCGTACGACACGGTATGGAAAGATAGTGATCTATAAACTTTATACACATCTTAAATGTGGAAAGATGATTTTTCTATTAGAGAATATGTTGTCGGATAGAAGATTTCGTGTTTTTGTTGATGATATAGTGGTAACTTCAAAATTTGAACAATGTTCTTTCACAAGGATCTGTTTTAGCACCCCTTCTTTTCAATATATATTCATGTGATATTGTACTTCATCTGAAAAATTCATTTACGCCGACGATATTAGACTCGCTTTCCGACATTCCGATTTTCAATGTATTGAGAAAAATTTAACTTCTGATCTGAATATTTTGAAAAATGATCTTTTCGAATGGCGTCTGTATCCAAATTCGAATAAAACCGAGGTTTCGTTATTTCATTTGAATAACCATCAAAAATTTAGAAAATTAAATGTCCTATGTGACATGTTCTTTCGAGCATTTAGGCCGTCGTCGTAGATTAGTTCTCGACGTTTCGCCAGTTCGAGTGTCTGGCATCTTCAGGAGTTATATTTCAGGAGATGTTCTCACTGGACTGAACTGCCTGAGTGTGACGGGGACGCAGATTGTACTTCCTTATATAACCTCGGTCGGGGGGCGTGGCTGCGCTTGACCGGTCCCGTCCCGATAACGAACGCGCGCCGGTGTCCGACCGGTTCACAACCGGTTCCCGATCTTCATTCACTTCATGAACCCGGTTATTATTATAGGGAAGTGGTTTTGTGTTTTTGAGTACTGGCACCATGTTCTATTGATTTTCAAAGATTCCTCCGATTTATTGAAATTCGTTGGGTGTTTATGAATTTCGATTGCTTCCCTGTAGTGCCTGGGGTAGTATGCGGTAGTGGTGCACAACACTTGGGTTTTGTCGAATTCTATTGCATGATTCGTGTTGTTCAGTGTGTGCTCTGCGACGGCGGATTTCTCTGAATGACCCAGTCTACAATTGGCCTTGTGTTCCTTGATCCTCGTATTGATGGATCGCTTCGTTGTACCGATGTATACACTTCCACAGCTGCACGGAATTCGGTATACACCTGGTGTACTGAGTGTATCCCTTCTGTCCTTGGGGGAGTTGAGATGGTCCTTGATCTTCTTCGACGGTTTGAATATTGTCTTAATGTTATGTTTCCCCAGAATTCGTCCGATTCTATCTGTCACCCGTGGGATAAACGGCAAGAATGCTTTTGTTTCCGATTCTTGGCGACGTGATACATTGTCGTTGTTGTGTTCAGGCCTTTGTTTGATGTATCTATCGATGTCGTTTTTCGTGTAGCCGTTAGCCATGAGAGCGCGCTTCAAGTGTTCTAACTCGGTTGCTAGTTGTTCTGGCTCACAAATTCTTCTCGCTCTGTCGACTAGCGTTTTGATTATCCCTTTACGTTGGCATGGATGATGATTTGAGGTGTTGTGTAGATATCTGTCCGTGTGTGTAGGTTTTCGGTATACAGTGTGTCCTAGAGTAGTTTCCTTCCGTGTGACAAGTACATCAAGGAAAGCCAAATTTCTGTTTTGGTCTTCTAATTCCATTGTGAACTGTATACTTGGGTGCATGTTATTTATGTGTGTCAGAAATTCATTGAGCTTTTCTCTTCCATGACTCCATATGACGAATGTGTCATCTACATATCGAAACCATACTTTCGGTTTGAGAGGTGCGGTATTCAGAGTTTTCTCTTCTAATTTCTCCATGAAGTAGTTCGCTACCACTGGGGCCAGTGGATTACCCATTGATATTCCATCGGTTTGTTCGTATATTTCCTGGTTGAAGGTGAAATAGGATGATGTAAGGCATATTTTAAACAGCTCGCTGATGTCCCTTGGAAATTTCTGTTCTATCTCTACCACTGCTTCATTCAGTGGGACTTTTGTGAACAGTGAAACCACATCGAAACTGACCAGAATATCGTTGGTGTCGACTTCGATATTTTTGATCTTCTCTATGAAGTGAGCGGAGTCTCTTATGTACGTGGTTGTTTTTCCGACGTGTGGCTGAAGGATTGTGACAAGATGTTTTGCTAGGTTGTATGTTGGAGAACCTATTGTGCTGACAATTGGACGGAGAGGTATGTCTTTTTTGTGGATTTTAGGTAATCCATAAAATCTTGGAAGCGAGGCCTCGCTTCGGCACAATCTTTTCTGTAGTGATTCCTCCAACGAGGATGCTTTTATCAGTTTGTTGACTTTTCTGATGGTTGCCTGTGTTGGATCTTTTTTGAGCTTTCTGTAAACTGGTGGTTCTAAGAGCTCACTGATCTTTTTGTTGTAGTCGCTCTTGTTCATGACTACCGTGGCGTTCCCTTTGTCGGCACCCAATATCAGTATGCTATCGTCCTTGTTGAGTTCTTTGATAGCAAGTGCCTCGTTAGTTGAGATGTTTGGCTTCGGTGGTTTTGCCTTTCTCAAGATTTGGGAACAATCCGTTCGTATTTCTTCGGCTACATGTTCGGGCAAACCCTGATGGCCGACTCAAGATTTGCTATTATTTCTTCTTTTGGAATTACTCTTGGAGCTATGGCAAAGTTTCCTCCCTTAGAAAGTATTGACACCTCGTCTTTAGTGAGAGAGCGATCGGAAAGATTGATAACGGTTTTTCCTAGGTCGAGTGTGTGATTGTCTTCCGATGGTTTACTCTGTTCTCTCAATTTTTGGTATTTGGTTTTTCTGTTTCTCTGTACTGGTGAGATGTTCATTTTCCATTGATCTGTAGGAGATGGAATCGATTCTGTCCCAATCCGCTTTTGACATGGTGTTGCTCAATCTATAGAATATCGAGATCAGTTCCTGGTCTATTACTGCGAGTTTCCTTCTTGATGCGTGAATACGTTCCCTCAAGAGTGCTCTTTCAGTTCTCCTGTAAATTCTGTTGGCTTGTTGGGTTCCGAAGTTACGTTTAAATCTCAGGAAATTTGGTATGACGTCTTCATCCCGGCAACGTGACAAAAAGGCTAACGAAGATAAAAGATGAGCCTTCTTCCTGCGAAAAGAAATTAACCGTTTGTGTAGTATTGAAACTTCCTCCCCGTAGAGGCGTTTAATGAATTGGTTGAGGCTTTCGCGGCCATCGTTCAATGTGACATGTTCTTTCGAGCATTTAGGCCGTCGTCGTAGATTAGTTCTCGACGTTTCGCCAGTTCGAGTGTCTGGCATCTTCAGGAGTTATATTTCAGGAGATGTTCTCACTGGACTGAACTGCCTGAGTGTGACGGGGACGCAGATTGTACTTCCTTATATAACCTCGGTCGGGGGGCGTGGCTGCGCTTGACCGGTCCCGTCCCGATAACGAACGCGCGCCGGTGTCCGACCGGTTCACAACCGGTTCCCGATCTTCATTCACTTCATGAACCGGTTATTATTATAGGGAAGTGGTTTTGTGTTTTTGAGTACTGGCACCCATGTTCTATTGATTTTCAAAGATTCCTCCGATTTATTGAAATTCGTTGGGTGTTTATGAATTTCGATTGCTTCCCTGTAGTGCCTGGGGTAGTATGCGGTAGTGGTGCACAACACTTGGGTTTTGTCGAATTCTATTGCATGATTCGTGTTGTTCAGTGTGTGCTCTGCGACGGCGGATTTCTCTGAATGACCCAGTCTACAATTGGCCTTGTGTTCCTTGATCCTCGTATTGATGGATCGCTTCGTTGTACCGATGTATACACTTCCACAGCTGCACGGAATTCGGTATACACCTGGTGTACTGAGTGTATCCCTTCTGTCCTTGGGGGAGTTGAGATGGTCCTTGATCTTCTTCGACGGTTTGAATATTGTCTTAATGTTATGTTTCCCCAGAATTCGTCCGATTCTATCTGTCACCCGTGGGATAAACGGCAAGAATGCTTTTGTTTCCGATTCTTGGCGACGTGATACATTGTCGTTGTTGTGTTCAGGCCTTTGTTTGATGTATCTATCGATGTCGTTTTTCGTGTAGCCGTTAGCCATGAGAGCGCGCTTCAAGTGTTCTAACTCGGTTGCTAGTTGTTCTGGCTCACAAATTCTTCTCGCTCTGTCGACTAGCGTTTTGATTATCCCTTTACGTTGGCATGGATGATGATTTGAGGTGTTGTGTAGATATCTGTCCGTGTGTGTAGGTTTTCGGTATACAGTGTGTCCTAGAGTAGTTTCCTTCCGTGTGACAAGTACATCAAGGAAAGCCAAATTTCTGTTTTGGTCTTCTAATTCCATTGTGAACTGTATACTTGGGTGCATGTTATTTATGTGTGTCAGAAATTCATTGAGCTTTTCTCTTCCATGACTCCATATGACGAATGTGTCATCTACATATCGAAACCATACTTTCGGTTTGAGAGGTGCGGTATTCAGAGTTTTCTCTTCTAATTTCTCCATGAAGTAGTTCGCTACCACTGGGGCCAGTGGATTACCCATTGATATTCCATCGGTTTGTTCGTATATTTCCTGGTTGAAGGTGAAATAGGATGATGTAAGGCATATTTTAAACAGCTCGCTGATGTCCCTTGGAAATTTCTGTTCTATCTCTACCACTGCTTCATTCAGTGGGACTTTTGTGAACAGTGAAACCACATCGAAACTGACCAGAATATCGTTGGTGTCGACTTCGATATTTTTGATCTTCTCTATGAAGTGAGCGGAGTCTCTTATGTACGTGGTTGTTTTCCGACGTGTGGCTGAAGGATTGTGACAAGATGTTTTGCTAGGTTGTATGTTGGAGAACCTATTGTGCTGACAATTGGACGGAGAGGTATGTCTTTTTGTGGATTTTAGGTAATCCATAAAATCTTGGAAGCGAGGCCTCGCTTCGGCACAATCTTTTCTGTAGTGATTCCTCCAACGAGGATGCTTTTATCAGTTTGTTGACTTTTCTGATGGTTGCCTGTGTTGGATCTTTTTGAGCTTTCTGTAAACTGGTGGTTCTAAGAGCTCACTGATCTTTTTGTTGTAGTCGCTCTTGTTCATGACTACCGGACTATACGAACGGATTGTTCCCAAATCTTGAGAAAGGCAAAACCACCGAAGCCAAACATCTCAACTAACGAGGCACTTGCTATCAAAGAACTCAACAAGGACGATGTAACCAACCTAATCAAATTTAAAAAAAAATAAAAAAAAAAATATGAAGGCACAGGACACTAAAGCGTCTAACAACCGAGAGTGCTTTTTTTTTTTTATCAACCACTATTATGTGCGATGGCCTCTAACTAGTCTCAAGTGGAGACGGGAGTGGGTAAAAGTTTAATGGGCGCCAGCACGTTTTCAAATAAAAAGGTTTCCACAGTTGGTTACAAAATAAAGTTACACAATAATAGGGTTGCTTGGATGGAAAGAAAACGTACAAAAAAAAGGAAATTACCATGCACTCTGGCAGTAGACCTCTCTCACAATTTCAATAACGAAATTGAAATAACAATAAAAAAAAAATATTCAGCAGAGTGTCTTCAAGGTTTGCGCAGAAAAATATACTTATAGTTCATCAATAATTTATTGTACTGAAGTTGTTAGACAAGATTTCTTTCTTTTCTTTCTCAGATTCACCTCCACCGATTACGTAATGGTTTCAGCTTTCCTCACACAAAAAAAAATCCCACAATAAATCCTACGAAGTAGGTATATATATTTAAAAGGTTGAACAGTACAGTTACGTAGTAAGTAAAAAAAAACTTGAGGTGAGATGAATGATTCTCAGCACTAATGTATATAAACTTGTCAGTACCTGTAGGGGGCGTAATTTCTCACCCTGACGGTTGAATAGTCCTGCAAAGACACTCTGCCACCTCGGTTCAGCCGAAGAATTGAAAATCGGTTGCAAACTGAAACTGGCCGGAATGATTGTTGTACCGGAAGGACAGATGGTGATGTCCCCAGAACTCCAACTCCACGAGTTTCCCAACTAAATACGTAGTCAGCAACGAATCCAAATAAAGTTCACCCTTTTCGACGAAGAACCAGATGTTGAAGGCAATAACAGTAAGAAAAGGATGTAAAGAAAAAGAGGCCCTGTAACAATTCGACGAAATGAGCTCGTGTAAAAAAAAAGCAAAAAGAACTTTGACTTACTGAAGATGTCGGTCGGCCTCAAAGTAATCCACTTCCGAGCAGAAATTCAGATCCCAGAATGGAATAAAATCTCTCAAACAAAACACAACTCTGAGAAGATTTACTATATGGTGGTATTGGATATAAAATCCCAATTAAGGAAGTTTCAGACTTAACTATATCGCAATTCACCAATAACTCTCTCAAGAAGCTTCTCCAAAACATTCGAACAAAGAATAATGATGGCCGCCCAGAAGAACGAACAGAAGACTGTCAAAAGGACGAACTTAGCCGAACCCAAAACTCGAGGAATCACTGAAGGTCAATCAAACCCGGAATCAGCGGCGTCGAATACAAATGAATATTCGCAATACGAGAATTCCATTGGGAATAAAAGTCGTACTCGAACGAACGTCGGCAGCGACGCTGGATGATGGGACAGAGCTCGGGACCGATCGTGAATATCACGCGCAAGTGCCCACTCTCGGCGCGAGCGTTAGCCGGTTTGAATTCGATTAGGCTGGGGCGAAATTGTGATGTTATAAATTCCCCCCCTACTACAAGAAATTTTTCCCAAAAATTTCTCCGAAGAAAAAACTTTTTTTTCAAGAAGAAAAAAAAACACTACTCAACTTACGGGCATAACAATTCATATGTGGTGCAGAAATCTAATGGAAGTAAAAGGAGACGAAAAAAAAAGAAATAATGAGAATGAGTGGGTGCTACAGACGGTATGGGTTGGCGTGAGTCCCATAGCGAACTTCTGTTCGGTCTGACTAATAAATTTAATCCGTTGAATTGGGATTATCTCGCAGGTCCTTCGCATGCCAGGTGCCACGATCCATACCTCTAGGATCCTTCAACCTGTAAGTCCATGGGGACAATTTTTCACTCACGATGAAAGGGCCGATGAACTTCGGCGCCAACTTCTTCGTGAAATATTTACTGGCGTCGGAAAGAACAAAGTTCCTTCTATAAACCTGCTGATTTAATAAGAATTCGGCTGGTCTCCTACGAAGATTATAATATTCAGCATTTCTTGACGACGCTACCTTCATTCGCTCAGCAATATTCTTAAAAACATTCCTAAGCTGTTCCGATTTCACCTCCTCAGGTTTACCAGCGCACTCCTCAGTTTCATCCATTGTGATGGAATAATCTGACCCCGAAATCATCATCCTACGACCAAAGTTGACAAAATAGGGTGAGTATTTCGTGGTTTCGCTTTTTGCGGAATTCAGCGCGCAAATAATTTGAGGCAAATTCACATCCCATGACCGATGATCTTCGCCAACATAAGCCGAAAGCATGAATTTCAAAGTGCGGTTCGTTCTCTCGGTAGGATTAGCCTGTGCGTGAAAATTAGCATTAAACTTCCCCTTAACTTGGTACTTCTCGAGTAGTTTCTTGTACTCATTCTTAAACTGCGGCCCATTATCGCTAATTATTATGCGAGGAACACCAAAAACCATGAAAACGTGCTCCTCCAGAAGTCTGCACACTGTGGAGGCGGATGCCTTCCTCATCGGAAATCCAAGGCAGAATTTGCTCAGGTAATCTGTTACCACAAGCACAGAGGTATAACCTCTCTTAGAGCGGGGGAAAGGACCGATGATATCCGTTGATATCATCTCCCAAGGCCTCGATGGTGCCGTGCGTTCAACCATCAAACCAGCTGGCTTAAGGTTGTCAGGTTTGTGTGTCAGACAGACCTGGCACTTCTTAACATATTTGGCCACATCGGATTTGCATTTGGGCCAATAATACCTTTCGGTCAGACGAGCATAAGTCTTAAACACTCCTAAATGACCGGAAGTAGGAGAATCATGCATGTCATGCAATACTTCCTGCCGTAAGTTCTTAGGCACAACCAACTTCCACGCCTCAATATGGGGATCCAAGCCACATCTTGAGGTGTCAACCAACTTATATAACACATTTCCAGTAGATCTCCAAGTAGGGTATTTTCCGGGTAATTCCGAAACAATTTTCAGCATTTTTATATACCAAGGGTCAGATATATTTCCGAAGTCATCTCCGTTGATCAAGTCGACTTTAGGCAACATTCTGGACAACATGTCAGGCACAACATGGTCTTTACCTTTCCGGTGTTTAATAACGAAATCAAATTGTTGCATTCGTACTGCCCATCTCGCCAATCTCCCCTTGAGATCTTTCAAGTTCTGCAACCAAACCAGACTCCAGTGGTCCGTGATAACTTCCACCTGAATACCTTCTATGTAAGGCCTAAGTTTCTCCAATGCCCACATGACTGCTAGGCATTCTCTCTCAGTTGTTGAGTAGTTTTGTTCTTGTTTGGTAAGGGAACGACTCAGGTAACAGATGACATTTTCACCACCTCCTTCACAAGGTTGCGAGAGTACTGCGCCAATGCCGTATCCTGAGGCATCGGTCTGAACCCGAAAAGGCAAGCTGTAATCAGGACAGTTTAAAATAGGAGCCTGTATGAGTTTCTCCTTCAAGGTATTGAAGGCCTGATCGCACTCAGGAGACCAAGAAAACTGGCGATTTTTCTTGAGTAGGGCGGTCAAAGGTGCAGCCAAATCAGAAAAATTTGGTACAAATCGACGATACCAAGATACAGTACCCAACACACTGCGCACATCCTTTACGTTTTTGGGCGTAGGTAATTCAACCATGGCTCTTACCTTATCAGGGTCAACATGTAAACCCTTGCGATCTACAAGATAGCCTAAATATCTCAGTTGCTCGCGACAAAACTGACATTTCTCCTCAGAAACCGTTAGTTTGGCGTTTCGAAGCCGTCTAAAAACTTCTTCGAGGATCTCAAGGTGTTTTTCGAAATCCTGCGTAACAATGACTATGTCATCCAAGTAACAGAATACATACGGTTCTAAGTCATTACCCAAAACAATATCCATCAATCTCTGCCAAGTAGCCGGGCTGTTACAGAGACCAAAAGGCATTCGCCTAAATTGAAAAAGACCGCGATTAGGCACCGTGAAGGCCGTATACTGCCTAGATTCATTCTTGACCGGTACTTGCCAAAACGCACTCTTAATGTCAAGAGTAGATATGTATCTGGCGTCCCTAAGTTTGTCGAGAGTGTTGGAGACATAAGGGAGTGGGTAGCTATCCCGAACAGTACAAGAATTCAACTTCCTGTAATCGACGCAAAATCGATAGCTTCCATCCTTTTTCTTGACTAAAAGAATAGGTGAGGCCCAGGGACTGTTGCTTCTCTCGACGATGCCCTTCTTCAACATGTCATCCAATTCGGCATCTATATGTTTCTGCAAAATTGGGGATACAGGGTAGTAACGTTGTTTGATTGGGGGAGAATTAACAACAATTTCGTGTTCTAAAACGTTTGTGCAGCCTACATCATCATTTCTGGTACCGCGAAAATATTCACCCACAAGATTATCGAGGGCTTCTTTTTGCTCTGAGTTGAGATTGCACTCCAAATAATCCAGAGTCTCATCTTCGGAAAAGTGCCATATATCATTCCTCAAATCAGGAACCACACCGAAAGTTTTCCAAAAGTCAGCACCCAAAAGTAACATTTTAGGAAATTCAGGAACCACTAGAACATCCAGCAGGAAACACTTACCCTGAACCGCAATTGGCACCCTGCAACTCCCGATACTAAAACATCTATTACCGTTTGCAACAGTGCACCCTATAGCATCAGCGCAATTCAGGGAAATTCCCAACCTCTGCAGGATATCCCAGCCCCTCCCTCCTACAATAGTGCGAGTTGCTCCCGAATCCAGCAAGCCCAAAAATTCGGTTCCGAAAATTGAAACGCGCAAATACGGTCTCTCATCTCCAGAGGCATGATCCAAAACGTAGTCCAGAATGGGTCCAATTTTATCATAAGGGACTGAAATTCTCTTTGTCATCAGATGGTCCCTATCAGGTGATGACACAGCTAGTTTCCCTGGTTCTTAGAGCTGCAATTTGGGCAAGTGGTAACCGTAAACCCCGGAGTTTTACATCTATAACAAACCCTTTTCTTAGGTTCCGTACATCCAACAGCTCGATGTCCCAACTTTCCACAATTGAAACATTTAATTGATTTCTTCGCGGATGTGAGGGTTCCAGTCGCCATAACTTCAGATGACCCCTCCGCTGGATCGTCGCCAGGGCCTACATAATCCAACCCCGGCTCAAAATGCGTAGTTTTACTACGGCCAGGAGGATGGTATGACTCCACCAACTCTTTGCGATGTTCAAGCTGCCTACAGAGTTTACGCAGCTCTTCGATTGATTTTACATCAACTAAGGCTAACTGGGTTTGATAAAACGGATGTATGTTCCTCATGAGCAAGCGAACCTGAGCTGACTCCGATAACGGTTCGTTGAGACGCTCAAGGTAGCCTTTAATCGTTGCCAAGTACACGCCAATAGGCTCATCAGGTGCCTGTGTCCTTTTTTTGATTTTATCTAATAATTTCTCTTGGTAATCAAAAGGTTCGAATTCGGCGGTTATCTCTCTCACGAAACTTTTCCAATCTACAATAAGAGATTTAGCATACCTATACCATTTATCAGCCGGAGACCTCTCAGGAAACAGATCTATGGTGTAACGAATAATTTCGTCCTTGTTAACTCCTCTAGCTTCACAAAGATCGGTGAGTCTCTCCAAAAATCGTGGACTGACATGCCCTTTTTATCGCCTGTGAACTTCAAGTCCCATTTATAAACAGGCACCGCACACGAACCAGAAGCATAATTATTGGCATTGGTGGCTGGAGCTGGAGTTGTCAGGTGGGTTTTGGTAACAGGTGATCCTACAAATGATGGACCGGCAGTATTTACTCCTATCTTTACGTTCTGAGGGGTTGAAGTAGGCAATACTTCCTTATCCTCCTCGTCTTCACTTTCCTCGGTATCGGAATCCACAACCATTGTGGCCCTGCTTGGATTTACCAACTTAACGCTCTTGCCTTCCTCAGCCTTGAGGGGACGTTCCGCTTTTTCTTCCAGAAGGTTAACAAGACCTATTATCTTCGTGAAGGCCTCAGATTTGAAGTTCTTTTTCTCAGCATCATCGACAACCATCCGGTCTAACCGCTTCAATGTATGTATTAACCGAGTTTCATTAGCCTGAAAAGTTTTGCTTTTCCTCGACAAAACGTCCTTAACCTTAAGAATGCTCTGCTCAGCTACGTTTATGACGTCATTAATGGCGACCCGATCCTCCTCATAAGAGAAAGGATAATCAGGATGAGAAATTGAATTTCCCTCCTGCTCTAATTTTATAGCTCCAGATAAGGTTTTCCTCATCTGATCAACCGTACCGGCCTGTAACCCTCTAATTGCGAGCTCGTATTGTAGCTGAGCCTGATTCAGTCTATTAATTCTCATTTTATGGGGCATGTTGCAAATAAAATGAAATATTTAAATAAAATCCGTGAGAAAACAAGTGGAATGAAATACCACCTAAAGCTAGACTCCGTCAGAAACAGATATAGATCGATATCTATGAAAAAAAAATTCAGGAATTTATGAAAATTAAGGAAAAAAAGCAAACCAATTTAACCTAAGATAATGATAAGGCCCTTTTGACTACTAGGCCCTTTTGACCGCTAGGCCCTTTTGACCGCTAGGCCCTTTTGACCGCTAGGCCCTTTTGACCGCTAGGCCCTTTTGACCGCTAGGCCCACGTTGGGCGCCAAAATTTGTAACCAACCTAATCAAATTTAAAAAAAAATAAAAAAAAAATATGAAGGCACAGGACACTAAAGCGTCTAACAACCGAGAGTGCTTTTTTTTTTTTTATCAACCACTATTATGTGCGATGGCCTCTAACTAGTCTCAAGTGGAGACGGGAGTGGGTAAAAGTTTAATGGGCGCCAGCACGTTTTCAAATAAAAGGTTTCCACAGTTGGTTACAAAATAAAGTTACACAATAATAGGGTTGCTTGGATGGAAAGAAAACGTACAAAAAAAAGGAAATTACCATGCACTCTGGCAGTAGACCTCTCTCACAATTTCAATAACGAAATTGAAATAACAATAAAAAAAAATATTCAGCAGAGTGTCTTCAAGGTTTGCGCAGAAAAATATACTTATAGTTCATCAATAATTTATTGTACTGAAGTTGTTAGACAAGATTTCTTTCTTTTCTTTCTCAGATTCACCTCCACCGATTACGTAATGGTTTCAGCTTTCCTCACACAAAAAAAAATCCCACAATAAATCCTACGAAGTAGGTATATATATTTAAAAGGTTGAACAGTACAGTTACGTAGTAAGTAAAAAAAAACTTGAGGTGAGATGAATGATTCTCAGCACTAATGTATATAAACTTGTCAGTACCTGTAGGGGGGCGTAATTTCTCACCCTGACGGTTGAATAGTCCTGCAAAGACACTCTGCCACCTCGGTTCAGCCGAAGAATTGAAATCGGTTGCAAACTGAAACTGGCCGGAATGATTGTTGTACCGGAAGGACAGATGGTGATGTCCCCAGAACTCCAACTCCACGAGTTTCCCAACTAAATACGTAGTCAGCAACGAATCCAAATAAAGTTCACCCTTTTCGACGAAGAACCAGATGTTGAAGGCAATAACAGTAAGAAAAGGATGTAAAGAAAAAGAGGCCCTGTAACAATTCGACGAAATGAGCTCGTGTAAAAAAAAAGCAAAAAGAACTTTGACTTACTGAAGATGTCGGTCGGCCTCAAAGTAATCCACTTCCGAGCAGAAATTCAGATCCCAGAATGGAATAAAATCTCTCAAACAAAACACAACTCTGAGAAGATTTACTATATGGTGGTATTGGATATAAAATCCCAATTAAGGAAGTTTCAGACTTAACTATATCGCAATTCACCAATAACTCTCTCAAGAAGCTTCTCCAAAACATTCGAACAAAGAATAATGATGGCCGCCCAGAAGAACGAACAGAAGACTGTCAAAAGGACGAACTTAGCCGAACCCAAAACTCGAGGAATCACTGAAGGTCAATCAAACCCGGAATCAGCGGCGTCGAATACAAATGAATATTCGCAATACGAGAATTCCATTGGGAATAAAAGTCGTACTCGAACGAACGTCGGCAGCGACGCTGGATGATGGGACAGAGCTCGGGACCGATCGTGAATATCACGCGCAAGTGCCCACTCTCGGCGCGAGCGTTAGCCGGTTTGAATTCGATTAGGCTGGGGCGAAATTGTGATGTTATAACGATAGCATACTGATATTGGGTGCCGACAAAGGGAACGCCACGGTAGTCATGAACAAGAGCGACTACAACAAAAAAGATCAGTGAGCTCTTAGAACCACCAGTTTACAGAAAGCTCAAAAAAGATCCAACACAGGCAACCATCAGAAAAGTCAACAAACTGATAAAAGCATCCTCGTTGGAGGAATCACTACAGAAAAGATTGTGCCGAAGCGAGGCCTCGCTTCCAAGATTTATGGATTACCTAAAATCCACAAAAAAGACATACCTCTCCGTCCAATTGTCAGCACAATAGGTTCTCCAACATACAACCTAGCAAAACATCTTGTCACAATCCTTCAGCCACACGTCGGAAAAAACAACCACGTACATAAGAGACTCCGCTCACTTCATAGAGAAGATCAAAAATATCGAAGTCGACACCAACGATATTCTGGTCAGTTTCGATGTGGTTTCACTGTTCACAAAAGTCCCACTGAATGAAGCAGTGGTAGAGATAGAACAGAAATTTCCAAGGGACATCAGCGAGCTGTTTAAAATATGCCTTACATCATCCTATTTCACCTTCAACCAGGAAATATACGAACAAACCGATGGAATATCAATGGGTAATCCACTGGCCCCAGTGGTAGCGAACTACTTCATGGAGAAATTAGAAGAGAAAACTCTGAATACGCACCTCTCAAACCGAAAGTATGGTTTCGATATGTAGATGACACATTCGTCATATGGAGTCATGGAAGAGAAAAAGCTCAATGAATTTCTGACACACATAAATAACATGCACCCAAGTATACAGTTCACAATGGAATTAGAAGACCAAAACAGAAATTTGGCTTTCCTTGATGTACTTGTCACACGGAAGGAAACTACTCTAGGACACACTGTATACCGAAAACCTACACACACGGACAGATATCTACACAACACCTCAAATCATCATCCATGCCACGTAAAGGGATAATCAAAACGCTAGTCGACAGAGCGAGAAGAATTTGTGAGCCAGAACAACTAGCAACCGAGTTAGAACACTTGAAGCGCGCTCTCATGGCTAACGGCTACACGAAAAACGACATCGATAGATACATCAAACAAAGGCCTGAACACAACAACGACAATGTATCACGTCGCCAAGAATCGGAAACAAAAGCATTCTTGCCGTTTATCCCACGGGTGACAGATAGAATCGGACGAATTCTGGGGAAACATAACATTAAGACAATATTCAAACCGTCGAAGAAGATCAAGGACCATCTCAACTCCCCCAAGGACAGAAGGGATACACTCAGTACACCAGGTGTATACCGAATTCCGTGCAGCTGTGGAAGTGTATACATCGGTACAACGAAGCGATCCATCAATACGAGGATCAAGGAACACAAGGCCAATTGTAGACTGGGTCATTCAGAGAAATCCGCCGTCGCAGAGCACACACTGAACAACACGAATCATGCAATAGAATTCGACAAAACCACAAGTGTTGTGCACCACTACCGCATACTACCCCAGGCACTACAGGGAAGCAATCGAAATTCATAAACACCCAACGAATTTCAATAAATCGGAGGAATCTTTGAAAATCAATAGAACATGGGTGCCAGTACTCAAAAACACAAAAACACTTCCCTATAATAATAACCGGGTTCATGAAGTGAATGAAGATCGGGAACCGGTTGTGAACCGGTCGGACACCGGCGCGCGTTCGTTATCGGGACGGGACCGGTCAAGCGCAGCCACGCCCCCCGACCGAGGTTATATAAGGAAGTACAATCTGCGTCCCCGTCACACTCAGGCAGTTCAGTCCAGTGAGAACATCTCCTGAAATATAACTCCTGAAGATGCCAGACACTCGAACTGGCGAAACGTCGAGAACTAATCTACGACGACGGCCTAAATGCTCGAAAGAACATGTCACATTGAACGATGGCCGCGAAAGCCTCAACCAATTCATTAAATGTCCTTTTCGGAAACTTTCCTTTGAAACATTATTTTACTCCCAAATACTTAGGTGTTAAAATTAGATTCCTCTCTGAATTACAAAACGCATTTGGATGACTTACGGATGAGGTGCTGACCCGACTACTCTTCGCACAGCAGCCCTTGCCCTGCTTTTTTCCACCGTTGAATATTGTTGCCCTGTTTGGTTCAATAGTGTTCATGTTCAGAAAATTGGCGCACAACTCAATTTATCAATGACAATCATTACTGGAACCATCCGATCTACACCTATTCAATGGCCACCAGTGCTGTCAAACATATTTCCTCCCCATATTGGAAGACAGTCTGCGACTTGGAATTCTTGAAATAAATTAAATTTTTTTCCGGATTCTTTTCCGATACTTTCCTACGTTCCAGAAAATAGAATTCCAAGACTGAAATTCCGTAATTTCGTTCAATAACTTCCTGAATTCGAACTTCAGCTACAAGGAAATCTGGAAATTCGAATGGGATGCATGTTCTTTATCTAATAAAGATCTTAAATCTGATCCATCGAATAGAGTTCCTGGTTTTAACTTTCCCAGGAGAATATGGTTCCTTCTTAATCGAATAAGAACATGTCATGGTCGTACCAATAGCATGCTTTCCAAGTGGAATTAAGTTGACAGTCCTAATTGTGAATGTGGCGAATCAGAGGAAACAGTTGAACACCTATTGTTCGATTTATAAATTTCAAGATGGCATTAGAGCCATACACAATGTACCAAAATCTTTTTTGCAATGGGTTCAAAATTTTAGATCAATTTGATGAAGAACATGATACAGGAGGTCACAAATTCTTTGTCGAAGTTAGAAGTGACGAAACATCGAAAAATCGTTTTTTTCAAAATGAAACCCCGTTTTTTTCGAAATATTGTCGAAATCTTCGTCAAAAAAAGGAGCATACGTCCAAGACTTTTATCCCATAATGAATATTTTTCGAGATATTCAGGAAAAACTATTTTGTCTTCAATTCTAAGTCTCATTCCGGATGTGTTTTTTCACTGGAAAATAATTAGCAGTCAAGTGAAATTTTTTGAAATCTTTGTTATCAAGAAAATATTTTCTTATAGTTCAGACGAGTTCAGTTTTTCAATTATCATCTGCAATGCGAGAGCAACAATTGGTTAACAGTTCTCAATGTGAGTATTAGTGAAGTCAACGTAAAAATTCAAATAACCTGAGCAGAAAATCAACTTTGCGGACAATAACTAATTCCCTGAATAATGCAATTGGCCACTAGGTCTCAGTACAGCACCGCAGAGAGAAGAAGAACGAGAGAAAACTCGTTAAGCGTCCTTTTAAAAAAAAGAATAACAAATCATATTGGTACAATTCCCAAATAAAAAAATCCATTCCGCCTCATGCGCCCTCTAGATCCAGCAATAACAGACCCGCGAGTACGAGAGGCGGAAAAAAGACACAGATGATATTCCCGGATAACATAACAATTCCATCGGCCGCCCGGATCCCTCAATATCGCCCGCGTTGAGAAAAACCCCATCCCGTGGCGGCGGGGAAAACATAATTCCACCTCCACATCGATTTTCCCCACGTCAGAAACGGGTCTTTATTATTTCAGAACCGCGAGGAATACGTCTGACAATGGAAATGCGCATAAATCCTAGCCGTCTGACATGACGGTAAAACGTTTCCAAACGTGTAGAAACCATTTCATCTGGGAACGTCGAGAGGGCCGTGGAGGTGTCATGATATCCCGGAACCTGCCCCCGCCTCAGCCACAGAACTTATAAATTTGTCAAGTCGAGTTCTGCGAATTTCAATTATGCTGATCTATGGCGCCGAACAATATGGCGGGCGTGAAGTTGATCCAGTGTCAAAGTGATGGAAAGTTTCGCATTGTAGTCGGAGGTGCTCGAAGCAAATTGAGTAGACTGTCATGGAAGGATTGCGGGCCGGTAATTTTATACTATTCATTAAGCCCCCCCTCCCTTAGTCACCGGAGTCGTCTTCTTTCGAACTATTGATTTTTCGAATTCGCGATGTCAAGGAATGAGACACTGGATCTGTTACAGAATGGAGATGTTTGGATTGTTTGCTTTGTTGAATTTTCTTCGAGTGTGCAAACTCGAGAGTGGGTACCGTATTATTCAATATTGCGACACCGGAACCTGAGCAGAACAAAAGGTTTTAATCTCTATACAGTTTATTCATGGGAAGAGACAAATTAAGTGAATCAAACATGTTAAATAGTATATTCTAAAATAAGTTTGCAGAATAAGATCCTATTATAACACGAATGCAAAATTCGAAAACCTAGAAAAAATTCAATGATAACAATATAACAGATTTCACAGAAATAAATTAATGAGAGCCTAAATATGGTTGACCGAAAAGTATTTTTTTGTACAACTGCCATTAAAAGTGAAACTTTTAATGACAGCGAACAATTTTAAAATTCATTGTTCACGTGGAAGCGTGTTGAAAATATGTTTAACATTAGTGTTAAAAAATATTTAGCATTCCATTTTCTTATGATGAAATTAGATGAGAAAAATTCAGCAATTGCAAATTATTATTATCAATATTCAACAATAATTACTTATGAACATTAATATTAATCGTAAAACTTGAACAATTATTAACATTAATGCCCTGTGACGTTAGGGAGTACAATATTTGATGATGATGATCCAAAATCTGTTAAGGTTGGGAGAATTTTTTCAGCAATGACATTTTTATATGCAATGGAATGATCAACATAGCCCTCGGCTACCGTAGTTGACTTCCATCCACCATGTTTTTTTATATCTGTAATATTTGCTCCTGATTCTTTTAGCAATGAAGCGGAGAACAGTGTCCCGTATATTGCTTTGGTTCTGGCACTTGAGGAATTCAGAAACAATAGATGGAATTTTCCCAAATTTATTAATACCAACTGGATTGGCAGTGCTTTCATTATTCATGTATTTCAGGACAAAACGACGATGTTTGATGACAGATGATACTTCCCAATAATACTGAAAGAGCTACTGACTTTTGTTTTTGTATTTGGAAGTTGTATAACCAATGATTTATTTGTAATTTCGATGTCTTCCACTGATGAATTACACAATTCTTCACGCCGACAGGCTCCAAATAATCCGAAAATAGTTCCAACCTCAACCATCAAGTATTTTTCATCTGGTACCTCCTTTATAAACGTTTCAACTTGTTCACGAGTGAGAATTTTCGATTTTTTGGGACGATATCATTAACTTTTCCGTTTAAAATTTGCTATTACCTTAAAATATTTACTAAAATCCACACCATTTTTAACGAAGGCGCTTGACTTTATCATTGAAAAATTGCTCCAGAAAGTTGATGAACTCCATATTTTTTATTTTTCTTCTGAGTATGCCAGGAAAACAGTTTCACTGAAGTTCCCTTCTACATTTTCCAATTTTCACCAGGCCAGGATCTTGTTATATGCAATATCGTACTGCTGAACAGATTTTTTAGGTAGGAATTCCAGATTTGCTCTTCTTGCAGACTCTTCAATATCTAGAGGAACAACCAGATCGTCACTTTTATTAATGATTGAAATCCGGACAAACATATTAAACAGTTAAAAACCCAAGACGAAAATTGGACAGGAACGAAATTCAAATGACAGCGCCTTTTCTAATTTGTTAGTAATATCATAAATAACTATTTTCATGTAAGCATTTTTTGTTACCTGAACATTGTAGTCGTTTATTGCAAATTTTCTTAAATCTACAACAAACAAGCTGCTCGACAAGATTCAAAGTCGATGTTTAGTTGTTGTTACAATTTTCAGACGACTTTTACGCAGAATTTCCTACGATTCAATACTTCAGACGCTACAATCTGTATCGAATTGGGCGGAAAGCCACGCCCTGTATATATATGACAAGGGAGCTTCTGGAGGGATAATCAACAAGTTGATGTTTCCATTTCTTCCCGAACAAGTGGAACAAAATCTTGCTACTCTTACATGTTCAATGAAAGAATACATTGTATCCCAACGGAAAATATTAGCATCCATAAAGTAAGATTTCATCGGCGGAATCTCTGCACCAACTTTACGATACTCAAGATGTCCGTCGTAACATTCAACCACCGCAATATGCATAACCTATTCGGCTCGAATTGAGAGCGAAATAATAATTTGAGCGGTGCAGGAGAGTTCAACGTCGTACGATTTTTAAATTTTTTTTGTTCAATCGTCTACTTTGTTGAACTTTCGGTCTACCGAACTGCTCGATGATGAAGGGAAGTAATAATGTTTGCCGTTGTGGGATAAGAACCCAGTCAACAGTAATTTTGTGTTCCCGGGGAGTTATGAAACGAGAAATGCGACGAATGTGGAGCAAGAGGCCTTGTATTCGGCAAATATCCACTAGCAAACTTAATATCCGGTACGTACCGACAACTAATAAGATGTTGGTAGCTCATTTCCTGCTAAGAATGATTGAGTTTTCGGTCCGTCTTTCATCAAACCCGAGATCCTTTCTTGACCGAATATCTATTCACCGAAAAACGTTCTTTTCTCTACGGATGGTTTAACGACATCGATCCTAGGCAATCTAGGTAGATTAACAGATCAGAACTCTCTGGTATCGGCTCAAATGTATTTAAGGAGGATTCTGAAATGATCTCTAGAACAAAGACAAGAAGTCTAATTGATAACATACTATACTCTGTTATATTCATGTCAGAATGACAATTCTCGTAATATGTCTCAGTTTTTGTTCCTGAAAAAATATTCTGTTTTATTGTGTTATAACATGTTTGGTTTATCTATGGGAGATGATTGCCTTTCATTGGGGTCCCGTAGCGGTCTTCAAACATCTGAAGTGCCGGAAAATCATCACCTGGAAGGTCGTATCTGGTTTGAAAAAACCCTCACGACCAGAGAGCAACAATTTGTGGATTTTGAATTTGAATATCGAAGGAATTTCGAAAGACAAGTGTGATTAAGTCTCCAAATTAGCTGATGAACATGGTATCAAAGAGATTCTTCTGCAAGAAACCCACACGGCAACAGAATCGTCGTGAAGGAGGACAGTTGAAAGGTTATGTATTAATTGATTTTTTACAAGTTTAGCTTGTTATGTTGAAAAATTATCAGTTACGTAACTTTCAACAGATTCGGAAAGGGGAAATTGATGGAGTTCTTTTTTTTCATTTCTTTCAAATTTTGTGACATTTCTGTCATAAATATTTATAAAT
Source organism: Hippodamia convergens (assembly GCA_038502775.1). Taxonomy (NCBI): domain Eukaryota; kingdom Metazoa; phylum Arthropoda; class Insecta; order Coleoptera; family Coccinellidae; genus Hippodamia; species Hippodamia convergens. The sequence goes on from CM076608.1 coordinate 19,490,914, forward strand.
CTCCGAACATTATTTGGCCAAGAAATCTTAATGCTGATGTTTTTTAAAGTAGCAAATGCATTTCCAAAATGCCTTCGATTTATTCTGAATAATCGTTTTCTTTTCTGCTTTTGTCTTTTTTCGTTTCAGATTAAGAATTACGAGTCGTTTTGGGAAGAATCTGTGTATCCGAGACCATCGACGGATATCATGAAGATGATCACACTGATGTCTTTCAAGATTTTCCTGATATTTTATGTTATTTTGTTTACGGGGAGGCAGGTTTTTTTCGGCTGAGGTTTTTTCCCCTGGCTGTATAGTATCGTATGATACAAGTGTTGATAGTATCGTATGATTCTATAGTATCATACAAAGAATGTTATGATACCCCGTTCTTTTTTTACCTCAGCTTAGGTACTTTTTGTTTCAACATTTATTGTATTATTTTAGCTCTCTTTTTCATAAGAATATATATATATACTCTGTTTAAATTTGTTATAATTCCTAACTAACTAGTGAGTTATAAATTGAAACTCACCTTCATATTGAAAGAAGTATTCTATTTATTACTTTCAGAAGCAGAGTACACATTGATATTGAAATTTGAGAAAAACGCTAACATTTCATTCGAATTTCAAGTAAACTGCTCCACAAGAGTTAGGGATATCGTATTCAATCGTTTTGAAAAGTATGTATTCTTCGAGAAAATGTCTGTAAAATTATTTAAAATTCAATAACAACTTTAATCGATTCAATAAAAATCAATCTGAGACATTTCGCCAATCTGGTCGCCTTTTTCTGAAGTTTGGTTTTTTCCATATGCTTCATGAATGTTCTTATGTTGAAATGGAGTCAGTTTATCAACGGCTTCGATTCATAACGAGTTTTCTGAAAATGCCAAGACGTAAATTAACAAACGCTGAGGCTAAAAGGTCTATCGGAATGCTACAGGGTGGCCTAACTCAGATTATTGAAGCGGAAAGGCTCCAAGTCAGCCAAAGTGTGATATCTCGACTTTGGAATAGGTTCAGGGAGACAGGTTCCTTGTTGCAAAGACCAAGGCTTGGTGGGCGACGAAAAACAACACCTACTCAAGAACGTTTCATCACCGTTTTGGCGAGAAGAAAGCCTACATCTACGTGTAGAATGCTACGAAATACTCTTCAAAATGCAGATGGCGTCCAAGTTCATATCGAAACCATCAGACGACATTTGAGAGAGATGAAAATAGGTTCTAGACTCCCATTAGGGAAGTTTCATCAACACGTGACCATAAGCGTCAAAGACTGGAATTGGCAAGGCAACATATCAATTGAAACGATCAATGGCGTAGTGTCCTTTTCACAGATGAATCCAGATATAGACGATTTTCAGATTCTAGAAGAAAAAGGGTATATTGTCCATACCCTTTTCGCATATCCCGTAATCGGCGCTATGTCCAAGAAGTCCATCGATTTCGAGAGGGCAGTGTTTATTTTTAAACGGGCGCACAGATTTACACATTTGCCGTGGAAATATGACCGCCTTACACTGTAGGGCATTTATCAATACTTCCACACTCACCAGATTTGAATTGCAAGAACATGCATGGGACATGCTCCAAAGAAAATTAGATAATCATCAACCAACCCCAGAATCCTTAAATGATCTGAGAGAGCTTCTGCCCCGTTTATGGAACCAAGTTCCCCAAGAAATGTTCAACAACCTCATGTGTAGTATAATGACTCTGTATAATGAGAAGCTTATTTCATAACATGTTCATGATGCATAAGATCTTGACATTCTGGATGAGGAATTTCAGCTTCCTAACATTTATAGTATGGAAGTAATGGATGTTTAACCAAAGCTAAATTTTTCACAAAAAGAGAAGAAATCATTCAACTACTCACAAACCGCTGAAGAAAAGTATGAGAAAGTGATATCAAAATAAACGTGTTACTTTAGTCGATTTCGAATGGCTGTTTTGGTTGGTTAACGGTTGACCGCTCGGTTCATAAATGACAACCTCAAACGAACCGCGCTTTCGAATACGGTTCAAATTTCGGTGAAACAGCTGATTTGAGACGTCACCAATTTGTCATTCGAATGCGGTTGGTCCAAAACTGACGGACCAATCTATGAACCAACCAAAGTCAATCGAAATCGCCTTATGACGAATAGAGAAATGCAATAATATAAATGGTGTGCCATTTGAAATAACAAAGAAGTTACTATTTTTTGACATAAGCGGCAATATCGCAGCACTGAAGATTTTTTATATCGATAGTGCATCTGCTCTTTTCTAAGAAACCTAATTTTCAACGAATCCTTGCTTTCTGTTCTCCGTAAACGTCTAACGTACCATCGACCGTGGATCATCCTGTATATTGAATAACGAAAAATTGGTATCCATTCCTTTTTCAAATCTGAGTGGCCCCAAAATCCACTGATTATCTTAAACCGAATAAAAAGATTATCTGGCTTGACGGTATAATAAAAAACTTTTGGAAACAGGGTAGCACAAGAAGTAATTGAGTGATAATTCGTATTTTGAATGGAATGACTGTAAACCTCATAGAAATATTTCTCTATTTTTCAGGGATAATAATCGTACCTTCATTGCTTAAGTTTTGTTCACTATATCATAGGAAAAATATCGCGAACTGGCAAGTTCAATAAAACGAAATTATTGGGGCCCCATTTGAAGCTCTTGGTTCGGCTTGAGGGCCCCTTTATTGTTGGAGGCCCTCTGAAACGCCACTGGCTAAACTCCATTATCAAAATCACTTTCATCTACGTTCTAGTGTCTCGGACTTCTTTAGTTTGTATCCCTGTGATTTACTTCGAAAGTTAGTTCGCCATATTTTTAAATTTCGATTTTTTATAAAGGTGAATGGCATCGAGTATTTGGTCACTATCGATGATGAGGCTTATTTTTTCTGCAAATGTAAAAAACATGCCAATTGAACATTTTCATAGATACCTTTTCTTCTCTAAATTAATCCAAGACATGTTGAACTCCATGTCTTAAGCTTTTCAGTACTTTTCTGGCAAAATCTCCATCAAAATAATTCTACAGGGTTTGACCAATAGCGGGAGAGACTTTCTTCTCTGATTAAACATTTAATTCTACTGAAACCCCAATCCGGCATTTCTTTTTCAGACGATCAAGGACCCGCAAAGCACCATGCGAACAATCTCATTAAAAGATATATCAATCATGAAGAGACATCTCCCCCACCACTTTGTAAAACTTTGTTCAGACGACACCAGAGATATATGCCCGATAATGAACCTGAACGCACGATACTACTAGCTGTGTCGTTCGAGGCGTACATAAAGACATTCATAAGCCAAATTAGATGACGATGATCAATCACCGAACAAAGGCATTGTTCGTTGAAACAGACGTCTGTACAAGAGCAAAAAGGGGATCAGTGCAGAAGGTGTATTTCAACTTTTGTCATTTGGGCCTTTATCAGGAATTCTGTCGACATCTTCCCTAGAACGGGGCCTTATCAACAGGAAGCCATCCCTAGAAAGGCGGTAGCTCATTAATCATGTTAAACTGGTGGAAAGTTATCGGGAACACTGGAATATAGGTGCTCGAAACTTTGCGCGAATGGGGAGAGGGTGAAGTTGAATAATTGTAAGAGTTACCTGTTCAGGTTTCAAGACATCATTCGTGAAAAATGTCGATCATTAATGGAGCAGCTCGCGCATTGATTTTCACCGCAAATCTCCAGATGGCCGATGAATCATTTTAGATATACAGGGTGTCCGGGGAATAACTGTACATACTCTTACCAGAGATAGAGTTGGACAAGGTGATTACTGATTGACTTTAAAAAAATTATTTCTGGATTTCCCTAGAAAGCTACAGGGTGATTTTTCAACTTCATGGAAATACTTAGACCATCATAAAATCCAAACTTATTGACGGATATTATTGAAACTTGGGAGGTTATTGGCACATGCTGAGGTCGAGTCAGAAAGATATCAATTATTTCATTATTCCAGGGCCGAACTCATTAGTCTTCATTTTAAGTGTTCGGGTGTGAAACAAACACTTTGTATTTCGAATTACAAATAATTGATTCGCAGTTTAGAAAGAGGCCGAATTGTGCTTGAATTTGTGATATCGCTTAAAGTTGTCACATCAACAATTACTTTTTTATGAATTTTTGAGTTTGGATAAAGTTCGAAAAATTGAATTTTTCACCATGAAGGGAACTGAAAATCTCATGTTTGAATATAAAATGCGGAAGTATTAGTAGAAAATTTTCGAGAGAGTTCGGAGCTTTAATAAGCACATTCCATAACGAAATAATAACAAATGAAAGAAACTAAAATACAGTAAAAAATACCTAATAAAAATGAAAATAGAAACGAGTGAATTGCTGAGTCAACGTTATTTCAGAAGTGGTTCGAAATGAAAACCATTAGCTTGTATACATTTATCTTGCCGAATGTTCAAATTGGATACAGTCTTGCGAATCATATCGCCATTTTTTCTTGAATATCGCTAAAGTTGATAATTCTGTTCATCAGCTGTTCTCTTGACTGGATTTCTTCAGAATACACCATATCCTTCAATTTTCCCCATAAAAAATAATCTAGCGGGTTGAAATCTGGAAATACTCCTCGATTCATTAATTCAGTTAGAGGGTTTTACATTGGAAGAAGTGTCACTTTGGAGTGTCTCTTTGTTGTCGAACACCCGGTATACATACGAATAATTTTGAAATATGCTTATGTATACCCTATACACTTCACCAATTTTTTTTCGAAATATACTTTCATTTACTCCATCGCAATGAGATCCTCGACTGGGGTGGCCACACAGTATATCAACAAATTATTATAGTCTTCCTCACCTTCAGTAACTTTTTTAAGAAAATTTATCATTTATTTTTGACCTCTACAAGATGACTAAGTCCTGTTCAGGTAAATAAATTCAATTTTTCGAACCTTATCCAAATTCAAAAATTCATAAAAAATGATTGTTGATGTGACAACTTTAAGCGATACCACAAATTGAAGCATAATTCAGCTTCTTCCTAAAAAGCAATTCAATTATTTGTAATTCGAAATACAAAGTGTTTGTTTTACCCTGAACACTTTGAATGAAGATTAATGAGCCCGGCCCTGGAATAATGAAATAATTGATATCTTTCTGACACGACCTTAGCATGTGCCAATAACCTCCTAAGTTTCAATAATATCCGTCAATAAGTTTGAATTTCATGATTGTCTGAGTATTTCCATGAAGTTCGAAAATCACCCTGTAGCTTTCTAGGGAAATCCGGAAATTAAATTTTTATAGTCAATCAGTAATCACCTAGTCCACCTCTATCTCTCTTAAGAGTATGCACAGTTATTCCCCGGACACCCTGTACATATCGGGTTGTCTCATCAACCTCGATTTTACATAGATATTTCAATTTCGGTGCTTTACCTTCAAGCAAATGTTCTGAAAGGCAAAAACATATTCATGGATCCCCCATAAATAGAAATTTTTGTATCCAGTGCGCGAAATGCTACTTTGGTGATCGGGAACTGATTTTTTTAAACGAGGCGCAGCCGAGTTAAAAAAAAATAGTCGAGGTCACCAAAGTATTTCGCGCATGAGATGCAAACAAAATTTTTCTACAAACGTCAAAAATATTGTTCTAAAATAAGTAACATGCTTAGTTTAATATGAAAAATAGTATTGAACTGGCTTAGACTGTTTTTCCAAATCAAGTAATTACTGTAACTATGGAAATAAAATGGCATTTGTAGATAATTATTTCAAAGTGACAGTTCTTGATAATTATTTTGGAGGACTTTTCATTCGCGTCAATTTCGTGCGTGATATTTATAACTATAAAATGATGGAAATTTCGAGCGACGATGACTTCATTGTAGGCAGTACCCCACCTAACTTGACAGATGCGGACAATTCAGTTATTTCAAATGTTTTAACGGAGAAATCGAGGCGCCAGTATGAAAATGCATATCAGCAATTTAAAAAGTGGTGTGAAGCAAAAAAATCCAGAAAAATATCCGAAAATGTGCTGTTGACATATTTTGCAGAGAAGTCTAAGAAGCACGTTATGAGCAATATATTCTATGTTGAAGGCAACACCCAATGTTGAAGAAAACGTGGATTTTAAGAAATTTACCAAGTTGGTTCCATATTTGGAAAAATTGTCAGTTGGAAACCATCCTAAGAAATCTGAGGCATTGACTAGAGAGGAAGTTGAAAAATTCATAAGAGAGGCAGATGATGAAACTTATTTGTTGGTCAAGGTAGATTTTTGATGATTGTTTCATGTGCTGTTTTAAATTATTGATTGTCTTTTAGGCTGTTTCAATACTGGGTATTCCGGGTGCTTGCCGGCGGGAGGAACTCAATAAAATGACGGTCGATGACATAGAAGATAAAAATTCCCACAACGAGAAAAAAAAGATCGCGATAGTTGAGATCACTGTTAGGAATTTCGTTACGAAATTATAAAAATCAAATACTGTTTTACTCGAATGAGTATGGATATGCTGAATGACTTGCTGAAAGACCAGATCCTATTTTCCTAAGAAAACGTAGGTGAAACAGAGTTTGTACACGAAAGCATAAAAAGAAGCACATATTAAACCGAAAAAAAAGAAAGAAAATATCCAGATGAGAAAATAGTGAAAACAGAATTAGTCATACTAGAATCAGCGTCATAGAGACCTATAAGGTTGCAAAGCTTAGATGATAAGAAGAAAAAAATGTTCAAGATTGTATATCTTTTCATCGGTGAGAGAAGCAGCCTTAGGCTTTCAAAATCCCCTCAGAAAATCTTAAGGGATTTTGAAAACCTGAAAAAGGTCTCCCATTTAATAATCTAACGATTTCAATGTGAAGCAAACCTGCGGCGATGTTTCGAAGATGCAAAAAAAAAATCGTCTGATATAGTCGGGCGCGTCGGATTAAGATATATATGGTTCATCTCCATGTCCTAGAGCGGGTTTCACAAAGCTTTAATTGTATGATTAAATAACCATACGTAAATTCGAACCAATCGAATCACTTGTTTTGAAATTTCAACGAATCGCGGTGACTCCAATTAATTTAACGGTACAATCGAATTTTTGTGAAACCGACCCCTAGATATGCTATATCTTAATCTGACATGATTGGCTCGATCTGACGAATTTGAATTATTAGACTTTGTTGTTTTCAAATGTGAGACATTTTCGGGTCTTCCATGGTCTCGACAACTATGTTCATGCATAACATCTCAATTGTCCTCTTTCACGAATATTTTTGGCTGATTTCGAAACGTAATCACTCTTTTCGTTCAGAATTTCTTCAATATTCAAATTTAAAATTCTTGAATTCTGGCTCTAAAATTGTGAGGTTTTTTCAAACCCCAAACCCGATTTTTTGGATTTTTTCTGGAGACCGTTACACGACCCTTTTGAATTGAAATCATCTCCTACCGATGAAACAAACATCTTTCAACACAAAAAAAAAACAGAATATTTGGCGGAACCAAAAATTACGACATATTCCGAAAATTGTCAAAATGACATTATGCAGGTACATAACTTGAACTTTCTCGACGAATTTCTGTTACTTCGGCTTGAGGAAATCGTCAAATTATATGTATTTCGTAATGCCCAAATCGGCTAGCAAAATCATTGTTATTTTCACTAGTCCAATATTATCTTCAAACACGAAAAATCTTGGAGAAGCCTGGATCCTGATTGCCACACCGCCTACCAGATCCAATTGTATTTCGCAAACTTTTCGTATGTATACGTCCTATACCTAAGTCACTGAAACTATATTATTATGATCAAATAATCAGTCAACCCCCTCAATGCATGGGCCCTCCCTTGACGCGGTTTCTCATATCAGGTCTTCTTCTTCTTGAAATTAACCAAGTTGACAAAAAAGTTCTCGCATACTTTGAAGTAAGTTGTATCTATCACAAAAGATCTACTTCAAGAAGAGGACGTATCTTGAAATGTCACTTTCACAAATGATCACCGAAGCCGATAATGACATAGATAACCGAACATGATATTCGATGTTTATCGAATTATTTATTACTAATTCATAACATTGGTGTTTTGTGCAAACTTTGCGACGTCCCCACTTGATGAAATTATTGAAATCGAGAAATAGATGTAACGATGTTATAAATAATGCAAAATCAATTTTGAAACATCGATGTTTAATTGTCAAACATCGATAATCATCGAAAATCAATGATAATCGATCACCTCTATTTCTGAGGAAAACCATATTAAATACCTCGCATTTTCATATTTTCTCACCTTTCAAACCTTCCCTGGAATTCCACGAATAAGTCAATACCAAAATTAGCCGAATTGATCCAACCGTTTTCAAGTTTTAGCGTACTTAACGCACAGCAATTCATTTTTATATATACAGATTGAGGTTCAATATTTACTTGAAATTTAATGAAAAAATCAAGTTTTCGTGGACAAACTTTGAAAAGTAATTGACTGAAAGAAAATTCTTTCTTCGAATCATATCACACCATCCTATAAATCTCGTCGAAAAAAAATCCAAATATGTCTTTTTTCTCCCCAATCCTGATCAACTTCTCAACTGGATAACTGCCGGAAATGTTCTTATGAGACGTCCAACGTTTAACATCACCCCGAAGTGCCTCTAAGTACTATACTGCTCCAACTTCAGATAAGAAAGTTCTAAATTGAGTTAGAGATGAAAAAACCGAACATTGATGATTCGGTTAAGGACTCCGAGCCGTGCTTCAGACATCATCTCTGCCTCATCATCCATGTCACGGCGGAATAACGTTTCTCCCGTCATTGTCTCGATATAGAACATCAACGAGGATCTTCTCTAACAAGACGGTATTAACTTGTATCGATTTCCTCTCCAATGGCAGACTTAACCATCAACAACTAATTACCGAGTATTAAAGGTTAATATGATACCGCGAGTTCTGACAATATGCCGGTGGTATGTTGACGCTATCGAGTGGCAATAATACACCCGATGAAGAGACATCTGATCTGCGACAAAGGCTCAAACGCTACGGCGTGGGACCCCCCTACGTCATCCAAGGAGTTAGATTTCGAGACGAATATGTTCGGTAGGATTCGAGAGGTGTTTACAGTTTGAAGAACTTGGTCTTTGTTTCGGGGTGTGTTACGGAAAGGGGGATATTTGAGATATCCCAAACGCCTCATGTATGAATTTTTTTGAGCACTAACAACATACAGTGTGTCAGTTCGAAATTGTACCTTCTCTGGAATTTCTGCTCTTATACAGGGTTTTGCTTTTTTTATAAGAGACGTTACTTAAACGTGACGTAACACATACGTAAAAGGCGAAAATTTAAACAATAGAAGTCATACCTAATAAGAATAGAAGTGTTCACAATATGTTGCGTCATTTCTGCATCTACATTCGACTTATGGAATTCAAACGCCAAATTGGAGCTAATGTGAGTGTTCTGTAGTTTCTACTTTGATTTTTACGTATGAGTTACGGGATTCTTAAGATAACTTTAATTGTGAATTGGCCATAAGTTCTTGGCTTGTATATATAGAGTGAATGTTTGACTTTTTTCTTAAACATTCTGAATAGTAATCATAGACTCACATATATTTTATAATGATATTAAACCCGAACAAAACCTATTTCTTTTATTCGATTTTTCAATCTCGATAATAAGGAAAAGTGAATGGAATGAAACTGTATTTTAAAATGCGTATTTCAAAATTTGTAATCAATAAATATCAACACGAAAACTGTTGTTAAAAATTGAACGATGTTCATCTCGTTCATTTCTTGGAGTGAGTATACTTCTCGCAAAAATTAAAGGAACAGAAAAAAAAACAAGTAATAATTTATTTCTGAAAAGAAAAGGTCAACTTCAAGAAACGAAAACCTTGTTCCCTCAATTTTTTCAGATTTTTTTTTCAAATTACCGTTACAGGTGAAAAAAATTTTTTTTTAATCAGACATGAATCATTTTTGTAGGAAATGTTCTGCAAAAAAATAAACCGGCTGTCGGTTTGCTAGGCCTTCAGTAGTTCCGGAAATATCGGCAGTTGAGTGAAAAAGGGTCTTTTTGCATTCAGAATTGGATGGTCATTTCCGAGGAAAGTGAAAAACAAATAAGAGCTGAATAAAAAGGCTATGCGGCCTTTGCATCAGTCAAGCTGAAAAAAATTTATCCATGCCAGTAGAGCAAAAAAAATTTAAGAAATGTGAACAAAATTTTCTTCGTGCTTTATCCGAGAGTTGCATGGCTACGGGTACTCCGAAAAATATTTAACCAATAAATTCAGAAGAAAGAGTGTTCAAGCTTCAAAAGTTGATCTTTCCAATTCTCATATGACCATTTTTCACTGAGATATAGCCTGTTGAAAAACACCAGAAAATTTGAAGAATTTTTCTGTTCCTCTAATTGTTGAGAGAAGTGTACTTTTCTCAAACAGGGTATGTAAATTCTCAGAATTATTAATTGTTGCATTTCTATGTTACTTTCATGCTTTTCGTAAGGCATGAAAATGTGTCCACGTTTGAGATCATGAAAATCTATAAAATACTGATAATCATCTCTCGCTTCATTCAAATGATATCTCTATGGCGTTGAATTTTTGTATTTAAATCTTCCAAGATATATGTTTTGTTATATTTTTGCAGTTCTCATAGATTTTTCAGATATCTCTAGATTTTTCACATGGAGATGATGATTTGCTCCAAGAACTAACATTCTCATGTCTTTCTCTTTGGTTATGACTACTGATTTATTCTATTATCATGTTCATCTCATTCTTTTCATCAGTTCATTTCATTTCTCAAATGTTCACCTCCCATAACTCTTGCTTATTATTGTTCTCGAGTTTCAGATGACTGAAAATCCTCCATCGCAAAGGTTAACCATGAAAATAAGTCTTTTCTCTCCATAACACAAAGCGAACTTCTCTGAAATAGTTCAACGATCAAGTGTTTTAGACATTGAATTTGCTTGAAAGCCTCAATCCGTGTTTCACCTTCAGCGATCTCCTCTAATATTGGTGGAACCAATCAACTGTTATGATCTCCTTATTATAAACCTGAAATTCTCATGTTCATTAATCTTCACTCAGCAGGTAAGATCTCAAGCCTTCTGCTTTTTCAAAACCAAAGGATTAGTGGTTTTATTCCTTCATAGTACTCTCATGTTATTATCCTCATAATTTTTCAATTCTATTCTCTTTTTTTCTGATGAACTCTAATCTTGCTTCCTCAAAGCAGTTTGTACCTGTGAATGTTGTATTGATTGATTAATTCTGCACTCTATTATAAACAAACGTAATGCATTGATTGTTATATCATTATTTTCTCATATTGTATATATCTCAATGATCAACAGACTTAGACAGTTGAGCTTTCAACGCATGTATCTCCTCTAAGGCCTAATCTCACTTTATTACAACTCAGCTTTCTCTGATGATTCATTGGATTTTTCTGATGGAAAAAGAGGCTCTCTTTTGATTGTTCTATCGCTGTAAACGTCGTGTTTAATATTGAATTAATTGAACTGACCCGAAGTCAAATTCTAACTTCATAGGACTCATTCATGTTTTGATTGTGAATAATGTCAATAAATGTTTTGCACAACCATCTCCAACTCAATTATCTGGATACAGTCCTCCACAGTAATTTCTCAAAATCAGAACAACCCCGATTTTGAACAACTGTGCTAAAATGAAATATTTTTGCATGACACAGAATAAGAGAAATTATCATTCTGTTGCCAGAACGTGCGCCAGGTTACCTACTCCGGCCCTGCACGATTCCGAAGGGCGTTTAGCTGGAGGACCTTTGGAGAGTGCCCCGCAGACCGAAACATTTCGAATACAAGCGCTATTATGCGATGAAAACATGCTTTCTCCATCAAGGGTTACGAAACGACCACAGATGTGGATTCGTTAGCGAAGTTCGCATAATGAAATTTATATTTGTATGAATGTTGTTGAATGGAAACAAAACAAACCGCTAATGTTTCTACCGGTGGCCAGGTCTGACCTGCAGGTTTTGAATAGAATTAATCAATTGATCGCCTTTCTATTAGTTCTCCTGTTGGGTGCCCGACAGACCAATCGTGTTCAGTCACTTCGATTGATTGGATGAAAGTTTTCGTACTATTGTAATAAAGTATTGAAAGGACGTGAAAGCACAGAAAAAAGAACAGAATTAGGAATATGCTAATCAGTATGTAAGCTGATACTTCATGGAGTCCTAGAGTGATAGAATGGTCAGCGTACATAGTCACCTATATTCCAGATAATAAGGTCCCCAGATTTAAGTCGCGTAAACCTTTTTGATCAAATTTTCTAATCGATATGAATCGAAGCGACAAGTAAATTTGGCAATCTGAATGGAATGCATGCAATTTTTTCCATAAAGATCTTATTACTGATCCTTTCATCAGTGTTCCTGGTGTTAACCTCCCAGGAGAATATGCTCTGTTCTAAATTGTATTAGAACGATGCAACAGCATGCTTTTACAATGGAATTTGATTTAGAGATTGTGAGTGTGGAGAAAATAAGGGGACCATAGAACATTTTATCAATAGTTGTCCCATTTATAAATTTCAAGATGGTTTCGAGGCTATACATGAAGTACCAAATGCATTTTCGAAATGGGTGGTTGATTTAAAACTATATATATATATATATTCTTTTGAATAAGAGAGCTAAAATAATACAATAAATGTTGAAACAAAAAGAACCTAAGCTGAGGTAAAAAAAGGAACGGGGTACCACAACATTCTTCGTATGATACTATAGTATCATACGATACTTTCATCACCAGTATCATACGATACTATAGAGCCAGGGGAAAAAACCTCAGCCGAAAAAACCTGTCTCCCCGTTAAAAAAATAAAATAAAATTGTTGTATCTGAATATTCTATATAGAACGACATCACGATCAGCGGGACGGCTCTTCGGAGGAAGGATTTCCAAACACAAACTCCAACCTGAAAATAAAAAAAGCCAGAACAGCAAGAGTATTCAATTTATACTTCATCAAATTGATCTGAAATTTTCAACCCATTGCAAAAATGAGTTTGATATATTGTGTATGGCTCTAATGCCATCTTGGAATTTATAAATCGAACAATTATTAATTAGGTGTTCAACTGTTTCCTCTGATTCACCACATTCACAATTAGGACTATCAACCGAATTCCACTTGAAAAGCATGCTGTTAGTACGACCACGACCTGTTCTTATTCGATTAAGAAGGGACCATATTCTCCTGGGAAGGTTAAAACCAGGAACTTTATTCGATGGAACAGATATTAGATCTTTATTAGATAAAGAACATACATCCCATTCGGATTTCCAGATTTCGTTGTAGCTGAAGTTCGAATTATGATTATGTTCGTTCTAAATAATTAGTTTTTTGCTGCTCTTGTCTTTTTTCATTTCACATTAGGAAATGCCTGTCGTTTTGTGAAGAATCTGATTTTCTGTGCCGATAGGAGCACAGTGAATCACACCCATGTCTTTCAAGATTTCTCTGATATTCAATATTTTTAGTAATTTTCTTTCTAACACGAGTTGAAGGTTTTTTTCAGCTGAGGTTATTTCCTCTCCTCATTTAATCATACTGCAGACCTATGGTTTTTCTGTGTTGCACTAAACTCAGGTAGGTACCTTTTTGTTTCAATATGTATTGTATTATTTTCACATGATTAAAATGATTATAGGTTTCGAGTCAGAATTTGAGTATAACTCAATCAAACTGACTACGGGAGTTCTCACCATGAAAGAGTGACTTCGTCCATCTGTGAGAACTGGACGATCAATCTTTCTTCAGTGAAGAACAGTTAGTGTTTTGTGTAATGCAGTAGAGTGAGATGATATTGCATTCGAACTTTCTATGTTTTTCGTATCTGTTAATCGGACTATGAGAATTCTTGTCATGATAATACCACCTAGATAAAACATCTGGGTTAGATATGACCCAAAATCCAGTCAGAATAAAAAGCAAAGTTGAACAGCTTGATTAAAAATTCTTAAATAAAAGTTAAGAAAGAAATTAGAGTGTAGAAATCGTTTACTTGAAGAAAACTGCAGAAAATACTCTAAGAACTCAGCAAAAGTTAATTCACGAGATTCTGAACTATAAATAATTCAATACAAGGTAAACTAGGCAAGATTCTGGTGATTAATTAATCAAGAAGTAGCGAAATCTTGCTGGATACACGAAGAACATAGACTTTGTGCTGGTATGAAATTCCAGAACGTTCAATGAAAAACTGAAGGTTCAAAATATCAGTTATTGTCTGGGTGCAAAGAATTAAACTTTTCAACAACAATTTGAATTCAAATTGTTAAATAATATTCAAAATTAGAGGTGTATTATGCTGGTACCCACCCATTGAATTTTGGTATTCATACAATATTTCTCCTAATATCCTTGAGCGATTCTCACATTGAAAAACATCGAGGTCGTTGACCATTTCTTGAGGAATTTGGGGCAGAAGCTCTCTCAGATCATTCAAGGATTCTGGGGTAGGTTGATGATTATCTTATCTGCTTTGGAGCATATCCCATGCATGTTCTATGCAATTCTGATCTGGTGAGTGCGAAAGTATAGGTAAATGTGGAATACCCAGCTCCTCGCACGGTGCGGCCTAACGTCATCGTCTAGAACTTGAAAATTTTTACCAATAGCAGCGTGAGAATTTGGCAAAACATTGTCAATGACATGCTCCCTGAAGTGTAGGGCGGTCATATTCCCAGGACAAATGTGTAGATCTGTGCGCCCGTTGAAACATATACCGGCTCATACCATAACATTATCCTCTCGGAATGGATGAACTTCTTGGACATAGCGGCGATTACGGGGTATGCGTGAGATTGTCCATACCATTATTCTTCGAGAATCTGAAAATCGTCCATATCTGGATTCATCAGTGAAAAGGACACTACGCCATTGATCGTTCAAATTGCCTATTCCAGTCTTTGACGCTTATGGCCACGTGTTAATGGAACTCCTTTTGATGGACGTCTAGAACATAGATTCACCTCTCTCAAACGTCGTCTGATGGTTTCGATGAAAATTTGCACCTCATCTGCATTTTGAAGGATATTTCGTAGCATTCTACACATAGATGAAGCCTTCTTCTGGCCGAAACAGTGATGAAACAATCCTGAACAGGTGTTGTTTTTCGCTGCTCACCAAGCCTTGGTCTTTCCGACACGGATTTTGTCTCCCTGAACATATTCCAGAGTCGAAATATCACAATTTGGCTGACTTGGAGACTTTCCGCTACAACAACCTGAGTTAGGCCACCCTCTAGCATTCCGATAGCCTCAGCGTTTGTCAATTTACGTCTTGGCATTTTGAAAAAACTCGTTTCATATCTAAGCCGTTGATAGACTGACTCTATTTCAAAATAAGAACATTCATGAAGCATATGCAAAGAACCAAACTTCAGAAAAAAAGCGACCATATTGACGAAATGTCTCATACTGATTTTTATTTGATCGATTCAAGTTGTTATAGAGTTTTGAATGTAGCAGAATGAACGGATTTGCCATAGAATTAGAGAAACACTATATTCCCAACTGGTTGCATGAATTTCTATTTTTCGGGTATTCAATTTCGCATAACCAAAAACGCGAATTTTATAAATTTCAGTGTGATTTTTTCGTTCGGAATTACAGAATTAATCGGCAACGAAAAGCTCTGGATTATCGATGAAAACCGCCCCAAAAAGGACGCCAATACTGTCATTTCCACCGATTCCCGGAATTCAAATGCTCGAAACGCAAGTTGGACAGAAAAATAACCACAGGTGGAAGTAATTATCGAACTTCGGTCTCTATTTCCACATTGATCGAATCCTTCCATTAAGTTAATGGATTGCAAATAGAAGTTGCCAAATAATGGCGTCTATATTGCTCTCCTCCGGCCCGCTCTGTCTCTCTCCGTCGCTCGCGACTTCTCGCTCGTCAAAATAAAGCTGCAAGTCGCTGCTCTAGATTAGATGCGAGACGAGTTCTGATTTAATTATTTTAACGAACGTTCCGAAAAGGTATATTCGGATATTTTTTCCGGGGTTTTCGCGATGGACGAGACTGGAGAGGGGTTTTACCTGAGTGGCTCGGAGATTGGGGCAAAGAGATGTTTTTTGATGTAATGGATTATTCACATTTGCTCTTTTATGGATGCAATAAAACGGTGTTGAAATATTCTGTGTCGGCTTATACCGTCGGGAGATACACCTGCTGTTCGCTGTAATTTGAGGTGCCATTTCAGTGGCATACGCCTAGGAAAAAAGTACCCATTTGTTTAATGGACGAAACTTATTTTATATGTAGGAGAATATATCGCTATGTGGTTGCCTTAAAATATCCTGTCAGGGGTGTGGTGAACTTGAGGAACAGAACCGATACCCAGAAAGGATCTTTCTGATTTTCGGCTGGTCACTCTCCCTGAATCCGATGTTATAGCCCGGTCAATCAAGACATACAAATAGTGGTAAAATAACAAAAAAATGCCAGAAGCCAAACTTTTGTGCAAAGCTAGCATTCACCATTACTGATAAATATTAAAATATTTTCTGGGAGGACTCTGCATATATTGACAAATGTCAATCCAAAAATCAAAAAAATGATCACGATTCTACAAAGTTGCATGAAAATCAGTTATTGTCTAACGAAGAAGTCTGATTAAGACTCCGAAACGTTACGCTTAAGATTTCAAAGTGTTTTTATTTCTCCCTGTTCATTGTCAGGCACCAATTTTTTCACGTAAAGTTTTGGCCCCTGTCAAATTAGTGTTAGAAAATTTTTACGCAGGGGCCTCTCTTATATTATTTAAAAAAAATTTTCTAATTCTTTCTTGTTTGAGAGACTGGGAGTGAAAACCCATAGTTTTCAGGAAAATTACTAATAAAGTTTTAAACATCCCGATCCATCCTATGTGTGCGACAAAAGTTATTCGGGGTCAAATGTAAAAATTCAGGGTTTTTCAATTTTTTTCGAAAACGGTAAGTTTTATCGGAAAATTCTCAAATCAAAGTTGTAGATATCGAAATTCTCTACAAAAATGGTTGTTATATTTCTTCAGACTCAGGGTAAAACAGGGAGACATGACGCGGAGGGAGAGACGTCGCAATCAGATAATTCACAATTTCGGTGTACGCAGATCTAAGATAGATGCATGCAGACGTTTTACTCTTGCCGTTCTTGAAAAATCTTGTGGAAAGTGCAATAAAGTTACAAAATATTTGGTAATATATAGTAAGTAAGTACCCAAAAGGTTGTAAGGTGTTCAGTTTGATCCAACTGTTTATTAAAAATCATCTGAAAGTTGACGTTTTGTCACAGACAGTTGAAATTTGGGTTATTATGAAAGCTATATTCACTAATCGAGTACAGCTCTATGGTCAGCTGATTGACTGCTAGCGTCAAATTAACCTTCTCTATGTACTAATCAGCTGACAGATCAACTCATGTTCATTAATTGAATCAATTAATCGTCCTCTTTTGTAATCCAGCTCTGCCTGTGAATAGACCTTCTCTTGTGCTATTCTTATTAATTAGAATTTTCAAAAAGTCACCTCACATAATCACTGTTCATCTCGTTCATTTCTTGAATTAAGTTATCAAAAAGGTAGGTAAATACTCTTGATCATTAATTGTTGCATATTCCATGTTATTTTCCTGCTTTTTATAAAGTTTGAAAATTTGTCCACGTTTCAGATCATGAAAATCTATAAAAATATTGGTAATCCTCTCTCACTTCATTTCAAAAAAATCTCTATTGCGTTAAACTAATGTATTTCAATCCTCTAAGATATATTTTTTGATTTATACTTGCAGTTCTTATATATTTTTCAGATATCTCTAGACTTCTCACATGGAAATGATTACTTGCTCCAAGAATGAACATTCTCATATTTCTCTGTGGTAATAAATACTGATTTATTTCATTCTCATGTGCATCTCATTCTCTTAATCAGTTCATCGCATTTCTCAACTATTCACTTCTCATGGCACTTGCTAATTATTGTTCTTGAGTTTCAGATGAATGAATGATCCTCAAACGCAAAGGTGTCTTTTCTCTCAATAAAACCAAGTGAACTTCTCTGAAGTACTTAAACGATCAAGTAGTTTAGACATTGAACCTGATTGACAGCCTCAGTCCTTGCTCCACCTTCAGCGGTCTCCTCTAATATTGGTAAAACTATTTAACTCATTATAAGTAAGAAATTCACAATTTCATTCATCTGAACCACTTAGCGAGTAAGATCTCAAGCCTTCAGTTTTCTCAAAACCAGAGGATTAGTGGTTATAATTCATACACAGTACTCTCATGTTAAAACCCTCATAATTTTCAATTTTATCCTCTATTTGCCTGATGAACACTAATCCTGCCTACTGAAAACAGTTTGTCACTGTGAATGTTGTTATCGATTGAATTTTTTTTGATGATTTTTGGTGTTGCCGGTAATCCAGAGGTCGCAGGTTCGAGTCCTGTTCGATGTGAACCTTTTTCAATAATTCAGCATTCCGTCTTCACATTTTTCTACAAAATGATTTCATTAATGAGCTTCCATATACAGCTATGACACCATTTCCCACCCCTTATAATAATCCCAACGAAAAACCTAAACCTTAAGTAAATACCGATGTAAAAACGTAAGAACCCCCGAAGATCCGAATGAGTAACGGCCGGACGCAACTCCCCGCAAACAAGTATATAATAACGATAAAATAAAGCATCCACTCAGAGGTAACAGCTCCTGCACACTTCCCTACGGGGGCATTTCCAATAAAAGGCCAATACTCGTTTTAACTCGCGAGCGGTAATCTTTCAGGTCGCCAAAATCTCATTTTGTCGTAATAACATAGAGTGGCACATGTTTCTAGCTGCGGGAGTGCCCATATATCAGGGCGCCGGCTAGAATGGGCCAGAGTATGGGTGGGATAAGTGTCGGTGGCGGTACGGAGTGGAGCAGACTGTTGGAGGTTGGTCGGGTTGATGTTTCGAGTGGAGGGAATTTTTTACGGGGATATTGCGGAGTTGATAACTTGAAAAATAATGAATTTTCACTTTAGAATTAGACAGAAGAACAACAAAAGTGACAGATTTGCTTGGTTGGAATTGAATAAACCGACAGATTTTTCTTTATTTCTTCAATTTATATCAACAACTTTTGTAATGATAGTTACCTGACATTTTTATAAAGAGTTGAATGTCAGACGATTACAATCAGGACAAAGTCAGCGTACTTTACGATTGAGTGATCTTGCGGTACAGTGAACGTTCGATCGAATGACTCTTTGATCGAGGGATATCCAGATAATATTTATACATACCTAATATCAATTGTACTTACGATTCATTTTGAGAGATGTGTTCTGGAATTCATGGATCAATCACTCACCTGCAAAAAAGAATATAAAGTTAGTATTATTTTCGATAATTTTTTTAGGAAGAAGAATATTCTTAAACAAGTATGTGTGTTGGAATTGCCTTCTGCAACGAGTATTAGACGATATTTTCTCTAGGTATTTCAGTCAAGTTTGGTGAAATACTCTCGGAATTCAAATGAAAATTCAGATTAGTGACTTTAGTATTGTATCTTGACAGTTTGTGTGACTAACAGAATTTAACAGATTACGGAATTTACATTGATTTGAAAATTGAGAGGATGTGAGGTCAGTACTGACAACCACAAAACGAAAAATATAACTTGAAGCAATGCTGTAATAGGTTTCATTACAGCACAACTTTCGGTACTGTAATAAACTCATTTCGATACTGAAATAGAGAAATAGTTATTTTATTATGAGTCCAGAAAGTATTTTTTCCCGTGCTTGTTTAATGAATGATGTTTTTCATTATACCATTCTAGAAATATTTTTTCTTGAAGAGAAATCATTTCGATATTGTAGAACAATAATTACTCGAAACACTGACATCTAATGTCATGATATGATCGTTATACTGTGTTTCTAGAGGAAATAAATAATAATTCTTCTCAGCTATAGAGAAGATACAAATTAGCGCATCGTTGAACTTTTTATTTGTTTTCTCATTTGTAAACGTCAGTTTCCAAAAACACAAAATTAATCAAGAAAGTTTATTTTATCAAGTCACTAACTTGTAAAACTGACAGTTAACCTCCAAAATTTTCACAAGTTAGTAGTAGTATTTACATTAGGAAATTTTGTTTTATCGTCATATATGTTGAAAATCATGGTACAATTGTTATTTCCAGTAACACAGATTTTTGATTATGAAAGAGTTGATACTGATGATGATGAACCATCTGTTGACTCAGAAACTGCTGAACGCGAGGACTGCAGAACATTTGTACTCTCCTTACTACCAAATAATTTTCTAGACATTTCGATTTTTTTGTTGACCGAATCATCGACATAACGCATCGCAATTTCGGTGCTCTTCCACCCTCCTGCACGCTTTAGTGCTAAAATATCTCCACCCGAATCCGCAACCATAGTG
The DNA here is from genome assembly GCA_038502775.1 of Hippodamia convergens. Lineage (NCBI taxonomy): Eukaryota > Metazoa > Arthropoda > Insecta > Coleoptera > Coccinellidae > Hippodamia > Hippodamia convergens. The sequence goes on from CM076608.1 coordinate 19,511,395, forward strand.
GCTCCAGTTCTGCGAAAAGGGTGGCCGGTGTATAACTCTGGGTCTTTTAAACCTGAGTATTTCGCTATTTGCTTTGGGACACCACCAATAGTGTTCTGGCCAGCATTGAGGGAAATGCACTTTCCATGTCGGTATGTCAAAAAAAATCTTAGGCTTTCTGTTCCAGGAGTCCGAAGATTTACATATTTTCTGTATAACATGCAGGGCTTGAAGCTGCAGCCATCATCGGTTATGGTGAATCTTCTTGTTAAATTTTTTGTTTGCTGCAATGTCACAATAACGTAGGAAGAGCAGAGAATTTCGTCACATCGACAACATCCAAAAATCCCACATATTGTTACAATTTTCGCCAGCAACCACTGGTCATCAGGAACATGTAAAAGAAATTGTTCAGCCTCTTGTTTACTTAATACCTTCGCCTTTTTTGGCGTATAACGCTCATTTTTTCGTTTCAGAAACGCTATTACCGTTTGAAATCTGCAAATGACAACTAAACGTCATATTTTTCATAAAATTTTTCAAGGAAAACGAACCTGCGATCAGGGGCATTTTCTTTCATTTCCAAGCAGCTTTTCAGAATAGACCATTAGGGCTGAATCTGGCTGATAGTTGATTCAAGTAGACCAGCAAAACATCTTCAGTTACCCCAATCACACTATTTTTGTTTTGCCACTTTTTGACACCAAATAGAAATTCAGTATATTCATGAATATTATTGCAAAATCTTTGCAATGATGTGTCACTCGAACCCAATAGATTTTTGAATCTTGAAGGGGTTGCCACCCCGACTAGGGTTATGATCATAGACCCCTGACCTAGCAGTCTCAGCATTTTTCAGAACTTACTCACGGAAATATTAATCAGTTGTTCTTGAGTCTGTCAACCTCAGGAATCTATTGTTTAACTTTATATACATGTCAGAGACTCACCCTGTAAAATTGTTGAATAAAACGATGACTGAAAAATTTTCCCTAAACAAATCCGCTAGGTATTTTACTTAATATCTGGGTATTATCAATATCAACTAGATTGTTTAAATCAGTTGAGTAGATGCATCAATCTTGAAAATATCAAATCAGATAGAACCGAATACAAAATTTCTGTTATATATAGATGACATCCACAACGTTCTAGTTTGTACACTGTCTGTGTTCGGCTGATTCTATTAGTCGCAGAACATCCAGTTTTCTGGGCATTTTCCTCGAATTCTGCTCGTTAACGGAAGTTTTTCCTATCCTCCTATCGTAACAACGGTTAGGCGTCGTTTTTTCGCAGGATGGTATATGCCATCAAATTAATTACTTCCTAGAATGAGAGTTGGTAACATTATCACATCCCTACTTTTGTTTCAGCCGAACTACCACTGATGATGTTGGGCGAAATGTGACTTTTTCCATTTACAAACTCGTTCTATTGCATGTTTCGTAAACATAGATTATTCCAAAAATATCGCTCAGGTCTTGTGATGTGGAAAGTGTTCCAGTTATAAAAAATTATAGTTCTGCTTTTAATAGCTTCCCATAATATTCATCTCGGTATGAAAACGAATGTCTACTCTACCCCCTCTCCCTCGAGACAGATATCTTTCATGCCATTTTCGTCGTTCACAAAAAAAAACCACTTAAATCTTTAGGTATACATCTAGTTTTACAACTCGCATAAAATGCAACTGTAATTCGAAATTGCGATATAAATTCCGACCACTTGCCTTCCTCAAGATGTCACGTACCATTGCAGTTGTTTCGGGGAGAAATAAGGGGAAAATTATGGCAAGTTACGAAGTAGTCGGGCTCAAGAACTCATGGAAATTGATATTTTCGTTTATTTTGTTTGTGTGGTTTCACAGTTGAATGTCATGTATTTTGTAACAGTTTTATGTTTTTTGAGTTGCCCAAGTTCCATGAGTTTCTATATCGGCGACCTCTGTTGGTCGATAGATGAACGCGATCACCTTGATCTGGTTATATTCTCCTGGATATATCGTTTATTATTCCGCAATCGATCATAATGATCTGTGGTTCAGTGGTTCTTTCAACCAGTGACGACTCATGCCCTTAAGATGTAGGTCGCCAGATTCATATTAGTAGATTTAGTGAAAAACAATGAAAATTCCGAGAGATTCGAAAAAAAAACAGCCGACATTCACTAATTTTCTTAGTCGTATCTTGATAATTAATTTCAATTTATCTACATAGCAGTATATGAATAGTGCTTTAGAAGCAATTGTTTCTATTCGCGATTGTAAACCGTTAATTTCTCCTGCCATCACAACCACCCTGTCATCAGTATGTCCTACTAATGTAGGCGCCATAATAAATTCTCTAACGAGATATTGAGAATATATTCGCGGTTTGGCCTGTCATAAAGTCGAAAAAACCCAAAATCGTTTCGATATTTTACCGTTTCGAACGAAGCGGAAAATTACTGACATCTATAACCATCTCCATCGATAAAATACCTGGGCATACAAATTGACAACAAGGCAAATATGAAACTTTAATCCAACATCTCGAAGAAAAAAAAAATCGCAAGAGCCAAACACTTCAAATGTCTCACCTACAAGAATGAAGGAATAAGTATTGGAAATGCCACGAAAATATATAAAACAATCTGCAGACCAATTCTAGAGTATGGACACACACTATATGCAAATGCCTCAAATTCAGTAATGCACAGTCTAGAGGTAGGAGAGAGAACATCACTGAGAACAATAACACGAATGAGACACCCCCAAAATAGATTGCACAACCCACCCAATGAACTGCTCTACAGAAAAACCAGGATACAGCCAATATCAGAAAGACTGAAAATCCTAAACGGAAGATTTTTCAATAGGATCAAAGAATTGGACGACATATTATATGGCATGCTCCACCGAGATACAGTGACCAACCCACCCAGGAAATTTCCAGCCCAAACTATAATGGACAGCCTCTCGTCCATGGCTAATTAGATTAAGTCTCAAACTAAATTACCAATACAATATATTTTTTTTTCGAAAGATTATTGTAAATAAATGTACAAGGCTGAAGGACTTCGGTCGATGGCCTTTGACTGTGGTCAATAAAGGACAGTTATTATTATTACTGACATCTGGGAATAGCATCTAATATCTGCTGTACAGTATGTTCCAAGAAAAGCACCACGCAGCAGTGTTTATTTCGTTATGAATTTTTGGTCTCAAAATTTTGTTCACCGAATCAATCAAATTGTTTTGAATTGTTTTTGACAAACCACAAAATACGAAGGACACGGAAAGGATCAATAAAATTCTCGAAATTTTTTCTAACGACGCGGCGAATTTAGGGACCTCCTTGATTGTCGGAATCAACACTTTCATCGTTTCCCGCTCTTGTAGTGATAGGAAAATGATCATGTTCGACAAATGCTTCATCCTTTTACGATTTTCCTGAACCTTATCTGTGGAACTTTTTATAAATTTGCGATGAGCAATGTTCAAACTATTCGATATGTTCTGTTTTCTAAACAACTTCAATTTAAGAGACGAATGAATATGCTGGAAGTTTCATGTGTACTTGAAGTGCGATGAATTTACTTCATATTATCGTATTCAGACGAACTGATAGGGCTCTTTTGATGGGAGAATGCAGGCAGTACCAAAAAACCAATTGTATGATAGTGAAAAAGTCCCCAATCGCCGCTTTTTAATATTACCTCCCTCACATTTGCCATCACTGAAATTTTTAAAATTCAACAATCCAATAAATTCGTAATTCTATTAGCAGAATGACGGATTTAGCCAAAGAAAACTGAAGAACACGCGTTCACTTTCTCTGATTTTAATACATCCGACTCACCCTATTAAATTTCAATCTGTGATGCAATTCTAATATTCCCACTTCTGGGCTCAGGGGTACAAACACTGGAGTGACTGGTCCGGCTGACTCAGGATCGGCCGGCTGAGTCTAACCAACACCTACTAGATAGAAGTACTGGTCTAGCACGCTTATTCACTAAGAGTTGGTCATATATTATATTTTTATGACGAGAAAATCTACTTCAAAACGGGATAAAACGCCCTTTTCTGAAATGGAGATAACATCCTATGTCATTTTGACAATTCTCGGAATATGTCGTAACTTTTGGTCCTGAAAAATATTTATGTTATAAGATGTTATGTTATAAGATGTTTGGTTTATCTATGGGAGATGATTTCTTTTCATTAGGGACCCGTAGCGGTCTTCAAACCTCTGAAGTTCCGAAAAATTATAACTAGGATGGTCGTACCTGATTCGAAAGAACCCTAACGATCAGAGAGCACGGCTGAGAAATTAAATTTGGAGGAATTCGAAGGACAAGCCTGATTACGTTCTGAAATTAGCCACTGAACATGGTGTTGAGATCTCCTAAGAAACCCACATAGCATCAGGAGAAATTCTTCGTGAAGGAGAACAATTGAAAGTTATGTAGTCATTGATTTTTCACTTAGTCCAACTTACGGTTTAGCTTGTTGTATTATGAGTTTTTTCATGTTTAGCAATTCAAAAAGGGGAAATTGATTGGGGTTTTTCATTTCTTTCAAACATTGTGACATTTCTGTCATAATTAATTTATGAAGAAAGAATTTCTGGAATGGATGGTTAATTCAAAAACCATTTAATTGATTAGAAATAACTAGTTTCTTCAGCTTTTGTCTTTTTTATTTCAGATCTAGAATTTCGGGTAGATTGGTGAATAGTCTGTTTTTCTCTGCTGGCCATAGAAGAACTACATGAAGATGTTCTTCGGATCACATAGATGTCCTCCAAGATCCTCTGATATTTTCAGTAAATTTTTTTCTAACGGGGGTGAGGTGAGGGTTTTTTTTCTCTGAGGTTTTTTCCCTTCCCTCATTTTATCATACTAGAGACCTGTATGGTTTTCCTGTGTTGCACTAACCCCAGCTAGGTACTTTTAGTTTCAATATGTATTGTATTATTTTAGCTCTCTCAATCAAAAGAATATAAATATATATATAATTATGTTGTTTGAGGGAAAAACACCGTTTTTAAAAACAGCTTTATTAAGAACTTTGATAGAGGACAATAGACACTAGTCTCACAATAATTACTACTATTCTTGACTGACAAATTATTCTTGTGCCTATTTATACCTTCGGTATTTACGATGTATTCAGCATTAGATAAGCGGCACGTGTGCTTAGTCAGCTAAAGTTAATATGGACATATTCAATAACAAATGAAGTTACAATGTATTGAGTATTTCAGAATACAGGGGGTGTATTATTTAATTCCTCCCCGCCTAAGTCAAAGGTATCACCTTTTGTAGGTGTAGCTTTGGAGAACCCTTTTCTAAAATAATAAAATAATAATAAGCAAGTAATAAAAATTAATAATGCAATGATCAAATAAAATAAAAATCTTGAAGGTTGTGGACTCCAGTGGTGGATTTCTTCCAATTCTATATCTGGGGTGTTTTCCTTCTTGTTGGTTTCTTCTGGGGATTCATTGTGGTATAACGGCTCCATTTTTGGTAAAATAATAAATTTTTCTTCTTCCGTTGAAGTAGTCGGGGTAATCTCTTTCTTTTCGTTGCTCAACGTACATTTGGTTTTGATAATCGCAATTGGAGGAGTGAAATGATGTTTGATTTGATGTTGGCATATTTCCATTAATTTCGAATTATGAATCGACAATACATTTCCATCTTCTAACAATTTAATATCGGGAGGATCGATGCTTCTTGATTTGGGACAGTCTTCTTTTTGATTTTTCAAAAGATTTTTGATGCAGTTTGGTGCTTCTGTCAGAGAATCTTGATTACAGAGAAAGTCTTCTTCTACAGGATAACATCGTTGTGTTGACCATTTTAGGATTTCTTCTTGAGTGAGCCAGTAAGGATCGGAATAAGGAATGGTTAAATTATTTTGTGGTAAATAATGTAACTTGTACAGATTGAAGCTTTTCAAATTCACTAAAGGAATCGATATAAGAAATAGTAATATTCGATTTTTAAATACAACTTTGGTATGACATAATTGATAATAGTCTTTCAAATGGTGTAAAGGTATAATAGTATTATTTTTTATTAATTCTGAAAATTTGGAATAAGGTAAAATCGACTCATGTAATAGATGTAACCTTGCGAAGCTTACTGCTGTTTGAATTTCATCAAGGGTATTTTTGATCTCTCTGAGTTGAAAAGTAAATAAATGCATTTGCTGTACTTCTTGTAGTAAAGGTATATTTTGAAGTAATTTAAAGTTTTCCCACATTTTATTAAATTTATCAATGTATTTATTTTTGAGTTCATTAACGATATTTGCAATTTTCTTTTGGTTTCTCATCAGAACATCCTCATTTTTGGAAATACTATCGAAGTAATTCTTATACAATTCTTCATCATCCGAATCCAGTGTTCCAAATAGAATCTTAGAAATTTTTCCTCCTATATTAATCAATCCTCTTTTGATCCTAATTTTTTCATTCAATAATTCCTCCAAAGTATTAAAATTTATATCATTTGAATGTTTCAAATATTTATAGTTGGCCGTTTGGGCGAATCCCAATTGAAAATTTGAAAATTTACTTATTTCTTTTTGATATTTCATCACTAGATCTGCTATTATGTTCAAATCGATATGATAAATAAATTGTAAATTTCTATCATTAACATATGCCTTTCCAAGATATATTGGTAATACATTATTTTCTACTGGTATAATTTCCATAGAATAGTTGCAATTCATTATGATGCACAAAACTAATGATTTCTTAAAAAGATCCATTTTCGATCTGAAACAAAATGATATTATTTCTTTCTTTGTTTTAAAATTCTCTTATGATAGACGTGTTTATTTTTGGAATCTTGAATTCTATGCGTATCTATTTCGCGAGCCTCTATCTTTTTATAAACAGGATCAAGTTTTCTTGTAATGGGGGTTTTGATATAAGTAGGATTTTTATTTAAGGGATGATCTTTCTCGGCTTTACGTTTTTCATTAATTTTTTCTAGACGGTTTACATTTTTCAAATTCTTTGACTCTAAGTGTTTTGATATTTCATTCAAGTTTTCCCGATAATTTTGAATATAATTTTCCACTTTTTCATTATGACTTATTTCAATTGGAAGAGAATAGTTTAAATCTGCTTTGATTATTTGCATTGGGGTCATATCTAGACTCGAGTGATTTGAGTTATTATAGCTCAATAGGGCCTGGGAAATTCTATTTTGAAATGTGTTAGTTGTTCCAATGGTTCTTAATTGCTCGATTAATGTCGAATGAAAACGTTCTACTAATGCATTTGAATTCGGATTATAATTAGTTATATAGTGAATTTCTATTTTATGAGTTTTACAGAAATCTTGTACGATACTGTTTTTAAATTCTAATCCATTGTCGCATGTTATTTTGATTGGGACACCGTAATGACTAAAATAAATTAACAATTTGTCAATAATCTCTGTACCTGTTTTCTGTAAGAGTGGGTAACATTGTCCTAGTCTCGAAAATGAGTCTACAATGCTAAGACAATAATTTTGATTAAAACGAATTGTATCACAATAGATGTGAGTAAATGGTTTCGAACCAATAGGATTAGGCTTAAATTGTAATTCAATAGGTGTTCTTTCATATTTACTTTTCTGACAAATTTCACATGCATTAATATAACTTTGAACATCTTTGTTCATGTTAGGCCAATAATATTTCTTTTTGAGACTAATTAAATTTTCTCGTAAGCCACGATGAACAGTTTTAGTTTCATGATATTGTTGAATTCTAAGAAGTTGTTCGTCTTTATCTTCAACGTCTTCTAATAGAATTCGGGAAATTTTCAAGTCAAGAGTCTTATAATCAAATTTGTTTTGCAAAATTCGAATAAGGGGTTGTTCTAATTCTGGGGACATAAAATAAATAGTATAGGGATGCTTGGGTCGAACATACTCATGTAAGAAATTGTATAAATCTTTTTCTACAGAATTAATCACTACTCGGAATCTCAATTTATCATTAAATAATTTGATTTTTGCTACATTATATGTGGATCCTTGTTTGAAAATAATTTGTGATTGGGAAGAATTAAGACTTCTCTCTGTATAAGGGATCTCTAAAATAGGATTTTCTATATTACTATGTACTGTAACATCACTGTGAATAATTATATTTCCTGATTTTTTGTTTGAATCCTTATTATCTTCATCATCAATAATATCATAATTTCCATTATCACTTGGATCTAATAATTCTAGGCATTCATCTAATTCTTCATTTGTTACATTATTTATAATTGATATAAGATCATCTTCAATAGGATTTATCTCTTCATTTTCAAATAAACTCAATTCATAATCAATATCATCATAAATATCATTTCTTACGTCTAGTAAGTTAATATTATTATATTCAACATTATCATCTTCATAATTATTACTTAAACCATTTGAATCATTCATAAAATTGTTATTTTCAGTTTCGTCATTGCAGTGATATATAACTATTTTCACATTTAAATCATCAAAAATGTATTGAATCATATCGTATATTTTATCCCATTTCAATTTATCTAGACCACATGCTATTCGTGGTATAGCTAGATGAGTTTCATTGTTTAACTTCATTAATTTTTTCAAGTATAAAAGAGAATTAAAAACATTTTCATACGTTGGTTTATCATAATGGAATTTTTTAGTAATAAGATAATAAATATTTCGGTTATTATGTCTCAGAAATGCTACTTCTCCAACTTTTTTATTTTGCGCTTTCAATTCATTTACATTTCCAAATTTATCTTTAAAATCTCGTGCAATGCCTTTATTCATAAATAAATCTTCCGATACACAATGAGCTAATGCGAAATTTCTGGGTGCATTGAATAAATCATCATTTAAGGTTTCAATATAATTTACATTTTCAATATTTCCGTATTCATTTTCTCGTAGAAAATCTTTGAAGCTTTTGTCTTTTTCCAAAATTATTCTACTTAAAGCATCTGCATTATTGGATGATCCTTTTTTGTATTTGATTTCATAATCGAATTCTTCTAACAAAATACGCCATCGCATAAGGCGGGAATTTGGTTCTTTAAGTGAAAATAGCCAAACTAAAGGCTTATGATCCGTATAAATTGTGAATTTTCTCCCGTACAAATAAGGCCGGAAGTGTTTGCACGACCACACAATTGCAAGTAATTCTTTTTCGATTGTGCTGTAACGCGTTTCAGCCAAGTTCAAGGTTCGGGACGCGTAGCAAACTGGGTGATTCAATGGGTATTCACCTTGAGATAAAACGGATCCTATGGCAAATCCAGATGCGTCTGTCGTAAGAATGAATTTTTCTTTGAAGTCTGGAAATCTCAACAACGGATAATTAAGAAGACTTCTTTTACAAATTTCGAATGCTTCAATATATTTAGGATCATCGATATTTATTTTAGCATTTTTTTTCAAACACACGGTTAAAGGTTTCGTTATTTTGGCAAAATTCGGAATGAACTTTCTGTAATATCCGACAAGGCCAAGAAATGATTTAATTGCTTTAGTAGTTTTCGGAATAGGAAAATTGTTAACCGCTTCTAATTTATCTGGATTAGGTTTTATTCCTTCTGGTGTAATAATGTGACCTAAGAATTCAATTTCTGTTTTGAAAAAATGACATTTATCTAATTGTATTTTCAAATTGTCTTTCTTAAAAGTTTCTAAGATATTATGGATATCTGCTAGATGTTGTTCAATGGTATCTGAAAAAATAATTATGTCGTCCATGTAAATATAGCAACATTTTCCAATAAAATTTCTCAAAACATTATTCATTAATCTTTGAAACGTCGCTGGGGCATTCTTCAATCCGAAAGGCATTCGCAAAAATTCATAATGACCGTTTTCAACAGTAAAAGCCGTTTTTTCAATTGATTCTGGATCCAATTCGATCTGATGGAATCCAGATGCTAAGTCAAGCGTTGTAAAATATTTTTTATTTCCCAATTTATCTAATATGGAATCTATTTGTGGTAACGGGTATTTATCATCAATAGTTTTATCATTAAGTTTTCTATAATCGATGGCCATTCGCCATTTGGTTTTACCAGATAAGTCTCGTTTTTTCGGAACAATTACCACAGGAAAGGACCACGGGGAAATACTAGGCCTAATAATTTTCTTCTCAAGCATATCTTTGATTTGATTCTGCACTTCTTCTCTATGTATTTCAGGATATCTATAAATTTTACAATGGACGGGTATTTCATCAACTGTCCTAATTTTATGCTTTATTTGATTTGAAAAATTCAAAGGTTGACCAGGTAATTGGAGAGCATCAATATTAGTTTGGAAAATTTTCATTAATTGATTTCTAATGTTAGGGCCTAAATGGGACAAATCCACTGGAATATCTACTGGATTTTGGCACACCTTTTGATATTGAAAAGGAATTCTACAATATTCATTATAAAGTATTTGATTCTTGAAATCTAAGCTAAGTCCATATTTATTTAAGAAATCTGCTCCGATTAGACCGTCATAGTTTTTATGGAATTTATAGAGAATGAAGGGATGCATATCATTAATGCGAAATTCATCAAAAACTGGTAATAATACTTTTTCATTTGAGTTTTCCGTTTTCATACAAGCTGTTAAAGAGGTTTTTTCCTCGAAAATATTATGTGGAAAATTATTATAAGCAAATTTTGGATCAATAAGACAAACAGAACATCCGCTATCAATTAACAACTTACAATAGGGATTTTGGAATTCTATGAAGGGTAATTGATTTTTGTTATCAAAAGTTTGATTTAGGTCAATTCGTTGCTTGGGCCTGCTTTTGGAAAATTTCTACTTGGTTCATTTGAATTAACATTCGTTAGTTCTTCAACAATGAAGTCATTGTTCGAATTATTATGATAGTTCGTATTTCGATAATTATTAAAATTTCTTTGTGGATTTGGATTAAATTGAGTTGAATAATTGCTTCTTTTCTGAGGATAATTTCTCGTTTGGACCGACATTTTTTCTGGAGGAGTATTAATTCTCTGATTGGGATTTGGTTTGAAAACATTCGTCATATTTGAATTATTTGTGGGACTAAAAACTTGTCTCGCAGTAGGAAAATGAGTATTTACATTTCTTTGTTTAAATTGGATTGGTTGCGAAGGGAATTGATGATTGAAATTTGGTCTTGGATCGTAGGAATAGTGAGGTGTTCTGAAATGATTGTTTTGATACTGGGAAACATTATTTGAATTTTTAAATGGGGGATTAGTTTTCGATTTATTAATATTATAATTATTCGTGGGCGGATTTCTCCACGACCGCATCATTTCTATTTGCGATTTTTGTGAGACATAGTTCTCAACAATTTGTATGGCTTGATCGAAAGTTAAGTCAGGTGTAGTAATCAGGGTTGTCTGTAATTCAAAGGGACTGTTACTTATTAATACGTTTTTCGCTAAATCGTTAGTTAAATCTTTATGTAAAATTTTCATTTGCGCATTCATGACATCTGCGTCTATTCTGTAATTTATTCTGATTTTTAAAGCTTTTATTTCTTCAATAAAGTTCAAAATATCATCTTTGGGATTCTTTCTTAAGAATTGCAATTGATTTTTCAATACATCTAGATTTGCATGGTCACCAAATTTATTTATTAGGAAATTTCTTATACTGATCCATGTATTTGGAACATTGGAAGTATGAAATTCTGCTTCTGCATTCCCAACAAATTTACTTTTTATTAGATTGAGACAATACGTTTTTACGATTGCTTCAGCATTCTGGAATTGTGAGATATAATCGTCACATGCAGCTAAAAATGAATTCAATTTTGTTCTGTCTCCATCGAATTTCGGTAGGAGATTTCCAAATTCTTTAGGAAAAGTTAAGTCTGCCATATTTGTGTCTTCTATTTTCAACTCAGATATTGAATTTATCAAATCGTTCAATGCGATTGATATTTCTGAATCTATTTCACCTATTTTGAAATATGTAGATTAATTATCAATTATACAATAATATTTCAGTGAAATACTTAGTTTTTATATCAGAAAAACTTTCAAAAAACTGTACAAGTTTTACGCACAAAACTTGGGAAAAGAGTGAAATGACTTTGGACCAGGTCAATATAAAACTGGGAAGAAATAGAGTAAGGACAGTGATATTGCTCACCCTCTCGTTCTTGTATTAGGGGTCGTCGATGGCGCTACCCTGTCGATCGGACTCCGTTTTTCTCTCGTTCGGTTGTACCTTGGCAGTTGAAACTGCAGACTTCTGGAGTTCCGGATTGGATACTTCAAGAAGACTGGCACAATCCCATCCTCGTCGCCAATTATGTTGTTTGAGGGAAAAACACCGTTTTTAAAAACAGCTTTATTAAGAACTTTGATAGAGGACAATAGACACTAGTCTCACAATAATTACTACTATTCTTGACTGACAAATTATTCTTGTGCCTATTTATACCTTCGGTATTTACGATGTATTCAGCATTAGATAAGCGGCACGTGTGCTTAGTCAGCTAAAGTTAATATGGACATATTCAATAACAAATGAAGTTACAATGTATTGAGTATTTCAGAATACAGGGGGTGTATTATTTAATTATATATATCTATTGATGGGATCTCCGCCGTCGAATGATAACGCTGTAAAGTTGACTTGCTATCCCTTCTTAATGAAATGGTCATGCCATAGCTTCGATGAATTAACCGCAGTTGTAATAATTGTTGATCGTCATCGTCACATTTCTAGCCTGTCACCACGATCACTTTACTGAGTTAGTTAGTTTAAAAAGGGATCAAATTCTACTGTGATTTTATGGTCTATTGGGTCCCCCTAACAAAGCATTGGATAAAATCGTCTCCTTCTACTTTCGGGAAAACTCGTTCATTTCCACCGTCTACCTAAACAGCCCCGTATATTCCTGTTTTCGGGAAGCTCAACATATTGCGGAAAAGCTGCCGTCTCCGCGATATCTTATTTTCGAAGGTATATCTGTTGGAAAATATGCACTTTAAATTCCGCTCTCGGTGCCGCGATTCTTATTTCGCGTAATATTACGCCTGGGATTCCGGAGACGGGTATGCATATCCTGAAATATTTAATTTCCATCTAGTTCTGACAGTGAGCACTCGCAATGATTTATCTTATTCCTCTGCCGGAAAATGTGGGATTCGGATTTGGTGGCTCGGGGATTCTGGAGGATCGGAGTCGATCTGCGTGTGTTGTAGTTTCTCACGTTTTCGTGGAAACCGCTCTGTACCGCTATCGATGCCGCATTATTGTTTTCCCACGGTTCTTCGGGATGTACTTTGGGGCCGTTTAAGGGGGAAAGTCATCCGTGAGGGAGCCGCTCGATTTCCACGTTTGTACAGGGTGATCTACTTTGTTACGGTTTGAAAAATTATTGAATAAAGAAATCATCATTTCTATTATTTAATGGGTATCGGGCGCATATGCACGGAGCCGATCGAGAGAAATCTTAGGATTTGATTTTTCCGGCCGACATCGAGAGAACGGAGTTATAGATACGTATGAGTAGACGTTTGAATTTGACTTTCTTCTTAGTTGGATGAATGATAGTTGAAGTCATATCCATTTATTGGGATTCAAATAAAAATACTACAGAGAAGCTCATCACTGTTATAGTGATTCAACTGCATTAGTCAGGATAATTTCCCAAATATATAACTTCAACAAAAGAGCCACACAACATCTAAGGTATGCGATCGATGTGTTGATATTCTTTTGTCTTATGAGTTGTTTCATTCTTCATTTAGGCTCTTTGGATTAAGAAGTACTCTCAAACCTCCTGGGTGTACCAATAATTACCATCTTGTCGTCATTACGCGATACAGTGCCAGTAGGATAAGTACCAGACAATTTCAATTTCTTGTCAAAGACAATTTGTGGACGATTGATTAAAGAAAACCATATCAGTAGACTAGTTGCTTGCATGAGAATAATAGTATTTTTTCCATCGTAAATAAATTGTCGTACATTAAATTGTTCTGCGAAGCATCTGACAGTTTTCTCCTTCCTTCTAATTTTCGATGTCAAACTGGGTAACAACCTCGCTCGAATTGGAGAACAAAGAACCACACCCTCAACTGAGCTCGGTTATTAACTTACTTTTTTTTTGACTGCTCAGTATAAATTTTGTAAACCTTTATTTCACCGAGAGCAGATTTTAAAGTGTTACAACTTATCTGGGTAACCCCAATTTTCTCTAAAACGTCTTAACATTTTTTCATTCTGAGAATGGCGTTTTGAACAAGTCAATGTCGATCAGCATGAAAATCTGCGGAATAAATGAAGACGCCAGGCGTCGTGGCGCTATCAAACATTTTTCCCCAGGAACATACCTTTTTCATCATGTCATTCGAAAGATGATTTCATTCTTAACTTTTTTTTCGAAAACAATTTTCATCCATTTCTAACCGTCAGCGATCTGTAGCGTGTTTTATGTTAATTTCATTACATTTATTTTGTTCTGTATTGTGGTAGTATGCCTTTATTTGAAGACATAAATATGATTTTGTGCCTTGAATTCAAGAAAGCTGGTTTTCTAGTCAATTTGCCTCTTCAAATGAGATGAAATATGTGGCTACGGCAAGATGGGGCTCCTATCACAACGCTGCCATTGTGAATAGATATTTAGATAAAGAATTCGAATATAAATGGATAGTAACCAATGGACCCATCAGGTATCGCCAGACCTAAGGCTCATGGATTACTTTCTGAGAGGTACCCTGAAAAATATGGTATACCAAACTGATTCTGATAACTTAGACCAATTGAAAATAAAGATAAGAAAGATAATGGCCGGTATATAGAACATATGATTCGAAATATTTCGTTTGTTATGAAAAAAATCTTTATTTATATAAGATATGATATTTAATGAATATAATAAAAGAGAAATAGATTGTTACAAAACCTCCGTCATTTTACGAAACGAAACATATCTAGGTCATGTAGCCATTATGATCAATACATAAGTTACATCATTTTCCTATATCATCATAAGTTCCATTGGTAAAAATATAAGGATCCATTTATTTTCGAATTCCACATATTTAATGTCATTTGAGGAGGCAGATTGTCTAGAAAACTAGTCTAATTGAGTTCAAGGCACAAAATCAAATGTATGTCTCCACACTACAGAAAAAATAAATGAAATAGAATTAACATAAAACACGCTGCAGATCGCTGACGGATAAAAATTGTATTCGAAAAAAAAGTTTAGAATGAAATTGTCTTCCGAATTACATGATAAAAAAGGTATGTCCCTGGAGAAACAATTTTTGGCGCCGCGACGCCTGGCGTCTTTGTTTATACCGTAGATTCTTATTCGCATCTCAAGTTGACATTGACTTGTTCAAAACGCCATTCACAAAATGAAAAAGTACGTTTTCGAGAAAATTGGGGTTACCAAGATAAGTGAATCACCCTGTATGGGGTGTTCGGTGACCGATGGTGAAACCGGCATAAAAATACAAACAAAGAAACAAGGGCGGCGAAATCTGAACAAACAAACTTCATTTTCAAGCATTCACATTCTTTGAAAATTCATTCCAATCAGAAGTAGTATGTTATTCGATGAGCACATAATGATTACTATTATTCACGAGGGTAAAGCCTTGCGGCTCGTATCGCAATTCACGATAGTGAAGTACGAAGTCTGCCGGGTCAGCTGGTTTTAATATGAAATTTAATATTAGAATGAACTATTATGGCTTGATACCTTGAAAATGTGCTTGAAATTATCCTGTACAATATGTATTCGGCCAAACTTTGCCATCTGGAAGCAGCTGTTATATTTTTGAATGTTGGCCAAGATGTGTTTCGAATCATTTCCTATCCCAGAAACTAGTTGACGTAAGGGATTAAAGAAATTATTGAAATCGAGAAATAAATGTAACGATGTTATAAATAAAACAAATTAATTTTAAAACTACGATGTTTGATTGTCAAAAATCGATGATCATCGAAAATCAATTATATTCGATCACCTCTATTTTTGAGGAAAAACCATAAAAAAAAACCTTGCATTCTTATATTTCCTCACCTTTTAAACCTTCCCTGGAATTCCACGAATAAGTCAAGACCAAAATTAGCCAAATGGGTCCAGCCGTTTTCAAGTTTTAGCGTACCTAACGCACATCAATTCATCTGTATATACAGGGTGAGTCGGGAGGAATGGACCAAACTTCAGGTGTGTATTCTGCAGGTCGAAATAATTCCAAAAAACTCATATGTTGTTATCCGATTCTCATTTGTTTTCAAACTACAGGGTAATTAGAATATTTAAATAAGGTCAACCAATATTCAGATCAAGAGTTTCTCGGAGTATGGATTGGTCGCTGTGGTCGTATTAGTTGGCCTCCAAGATCTCCACCTCACACCATTGAACTATTGTTTGTGGGGCTGCTTCAAAAACGGGGTATACAAAGTTAAAGTTGACACTCAGGATGCTCTAATTCGACGCATTAGAAATACGGCATTTCTTTTTAAAGAAAATCACGAATCAATCAGAAAAGCATCGAGAGCCCTTCGCAGACGAATGTGTTTCGAGGTTAATGGCGGGATTTTCGTGCATTTATTAAAATAATGCTCTAAATGAAACTATTTCAATATAGAAAATATTGTTTTTTATAATGACGCTGTAGTTTGAGAACAAATGAAAATCGGATAACAACATATGAGTTTTTTTATATTATTTCGAGCTATAGAATACACACCTGAAGTTTGGTCCGTTCCTCCCGACTCACCCTGTATACAGATAAGCTTCATTACTGATACTTCAACAAAAATAATTCTCTGAACATTCAGAGTAATTTACCCCGGCCATTTCGGCTACCAGAAGTAGTTTCTATTATCGATCAGATATTGAACTTTGTGTCAGCAAATTTTCAAGACTTTCGAAATGAAAACTAAAATTCGGTCACTTGCTCTTCCTCTGAAATAATCGATCAATTTAAATTTTTTTCATTTTTCCTTTTTCGTCCCATTCTGCATTAAGCAAAGAGTAATGAATAAGGATATTCTATCGAATATATCGCAGTTGAAATAGAGAAAAATATTCATCTCATTTTCAGAACATAGATTGTCTATTTTTCGAGTAACCTGAGGGGGCTAACACTTTTAACGATGTGTTTATATTCTGTCTGCTTAACTCCAAACATCTCCTCGCAATTCCCGTAAAATCCTATCGAAAACTCCCTATCGATGCTCCGATAAACCCCATATCTCCACGTCTCGACTGCACTCGTCCATATTGCGCATCGGTGCAATATAATAATTGTTATCGAACTCCGGAACGGCCAAGTGGCGAAAGCGAACTTCTCTTACAAGGTTATGGACGCGGAAGAAAGGCATAAAATAAAATTGGGTTGCCAGGAGTTGTTGGAGATTAGTGCCTCGTAAAAGTGGAGGCAGCGCTCCGAGGACCGTCTCAAAAGAGGAGGTCACTGGAGATTTCAAACCAAGTTAGGCCATTAGGCGAATAGTCCCAATGATTGGATGTGCTCAGTAGAGGGCAGAAATAACAATCAAAGTTCATCTTTCTCCGGGTAAAGAGCCACTAGAAAATGAATAGCGGGAACTTTGTAGTCGATCTTTGCGGGAACTATTGTTGGGATAGTTATTTTCTCTAATTCTGTGTCGAATCAATTCATTCTGTCTCGTTTCGTTGAACAAAACAATGTTACAATATTTCATTCTAGGAATTTTATCAGTAATAATTATTGATGATATTTTGGCCTCCTGCCACGAATTCATTTAACATCTGTCAAATCTATGATATAAAAAAACAGTTCTGCCAATCAATACAAAAATCACTAAACTATATTTACGGTTATATATCATTAATTTCGTTAAAAATTCAACGAATTAGAGAAAATAATGTATGATACTCATACAGAAGGCTCCTTATTCGAGGGATAAAATTCTTGAATAACGTGGTGGTTGCTGGTGAATGTGTTGTATGTATGTTTTCTTTTGATAAATAGAGAAATAAAGGGTGAAACAGGGAAGAATGGAGATGTGAAACTTCATTTTGACGCAATTGGATGTCACTACTTTGTGATATTTCACTCAGTACTTCATATCTGATTGCTTCAAATATCGAAGTTTTTTATGAAGATTTTGTCCCTGTGCTGTATGGGATACTGATGAGGAAAAACAAGGCCGAAACCGGTATATCCTCATCTCAGTGACAAAATCTAATACCATTTCTCCAACCTCATGATAAGAGATCTCTGAGCCTGGGAATTGAAAATGGTATTCATTTCGATGATAACTATGTATTTTGAATTAATCCTTTTTCAAGAATGATGAGAAGAACCAAAGATTATAAAGTTAGAAAGATTGGAAACGCCCTTATATCTGTGGTACTGAAATCCGACTACGATTTTTGGCTAGTTTTTTACTTTTGACACTTAGATGGCGCTGAAAACATTATTCAGTACAGAAAGCTATTTCAATAGGCGCGAAATTCGAATTATACTTCTCATAAATTTCCATTGAATTGAGAATTCTTTGTGAGCTTTTAAAGAAACATCCTGATAGACAAAACAAAAGCAGGGCTCTGCTTTTTGATCAGGATGATATATTCCATCTACACATTGTTTTGAATCAAATGAAATACGCTTCTGGATTCTCTATATTTTTATTTGATGTGATTGTGTTAAATCAACTACAATACAATAATTATGAAATTGAGAACATTTCAAAAATTTGTTCACATATTAGAGAACTATTAAAACAATTTCAAGAACTTATTCATACTGTGAACTTTCGATAAATCGAACATCGATAAGTCGAACAGTTGTTCTGAACCCGATTCATACATATCTTACCCAGTGCATTTTCACCTCAATGAGTCTAGAGGGTTTAGTACTAGTAGATGAGTCGATAACTGCTGGAAGGGTCGTCAAGAGAACCTCCACCTCTGTAAGTCGTTCTTCTAATCACCATTGCCTCTATGAGTGGAACTTTTTGATCTAATGAATGAGACCGAAGAAGATTCGGTTCGCAAACAAATCACCACACGTGATTAATATCATACGATTTTTCGACCGCTAAGGATATGTTTCCAGTGCTCAGACGCTCGTTTCTCATTAATGATGATTTCGTGTTTACCTGAGCTTTTTTCTCAATGAAATAAAGATAAGTCGAACACTTCTTTGGTCCCTATAGGAATTCGACTTAACGAGAGTCCACTGTATATTAATAACAGAATGTTTGAACTACAATAAAAAAAAAATATCAGAGGTGTACAACAAGACCTGTAGGTCAGCCCAGGAAGAGTTCTTCATACGATATCCAGAACAATATATTTTTGATCCGAAAACTCTATCCATTTTACAGCACTGAAAATAAAAAGCAAAGAACCAGACAGTTACATGATACGAATTTCAAAACTTACATTTCCCTTCTCTGTGGTAATGAAAAGAATGCACATTCGGGATTATTTTTCTATTATTTCTGCAATTAATCACCATGCATTTCAAAGGTCGGCCAGTTTTTAACACGAAATTTATAACAGAAAAACACACAAGCAATGAATATAGAGTGAGCTAGGTGCTACTCTTGTAAATTTCGAGTTATTTCAGTGGAAAATACGCGTATACGAGAAAATACAATCATTCAGCAAAAATATTTATTCAAGTATTTCTTTCAAAATTGACAACAGTCTACTAATAATCACTATACCTATACCCTAATTAAATATTTTCATCATCACTGGTTTACTTTTGAAACTACAGATGTCGCTCACATCACTGTAGTCGCTTCGTTTCCCATCTTTATACTCTATAATCTTCGAGGAGAAAGGGTGGGGTTATATCTATTCTTCAATAGCAGTGTTGCCAATCGACAGATTTTGCTCCGAACTGCAGTCTCTTATGGACTATATGAAAATATTTTGGATTCTTTTTCAGACATCATACTTCCAAAGATTTCCTCGAGAAAATAGATATTTCACATGAGTAAACAAGTGGTAAAGGTATTGGGCCGGATCAATGAGAATTATTCAAGAAAAGAAAAAATATGAAGATAATTTATTGGTCTAAGGGTTTTCTGGTGATGCAGTGAAATTAATTTCTTTGTGAAGACAGCCATTGGGGGTGAGTTGATATGTGTTATAATCAAGTGTGGAAATTTTTGGTCATATTGCCCTTTGAATTTCTTTGGCATCATATCCATTAGCGATGAATGCATGCTGTAAATGTTCAAGTTCATTCTTCAGAAATTCCGACTTGCATAAACGTTGTGCTCTCTTCTTAAGAGAGGTAATCTTTGGAAGTATGATCTCTACAAAAAAATCCAATAGGCAACACTGCTATTGACGAATAGATGTACCCCCGCCCTTTATCCACTAAGGTTTTCCTCACCTCGCGTGGTGCCAGAGTCAAACCATTCTTCCTTTTTCACCCTGTATTTCGCTTTTTACCAAAAGAAAACACATAACACATTCACCAACAACCACCATCACGTTATTCAAGAATTATTTCCCCCGAATAACACCTTGTACTTCCCCTAATGCGCCCATATTACCCTTTCACCTGGAGCAATTTCAAAAGCAAACAAAGAGCGGGGAATTATTTCCGACGTGTCTTCAGATGATTGCAGCCGCTGGCACCTGCAATTTCCGAGTGCGCTGAAATCGCACTCGTGAGCAAAAATGAGCGCGAGAAAATGAGCCCGGAATATGCGAGGCGGAAATCTTACACAAATTCGGTTCATTATTTCTGGAGAACACATTTCCAGAAAGAGCGAATGTGATGCAGCACGCGCTAACCACTTGAAAGTGCACTCCGGGGACATCGCTCCAGGTGAATGTGGCGGTGAGAACCCGCTCTTGGAGCGGGCGAAAGGGCGCCAGGGGCGGCTCGTCCGATCGGGCGTTGGGTAGCGCGGAGTTCCAGGTCTGACTCTTTTTCAGAGATATCTCCAAAACAAACGAAGTTCAATATTACAATTGAAGAACACGATTGTTATGTGTTACATACAATAAATGTCCGAAACGTCGACGAAATTTAACTGGGTTTTAATCATTTAATCCCATGATTGAATTCCAATACATCCAAGATCCTAAGTAGCTATAATTAAATTGCATTTTATCTCGAGTAGAACTCTCTTTTATACAGGGAAGATTCCTGAAGTCAAAAGAAACATTTTGTGGAAGTTTTTTGGGGTATTCTCTCCCAGTTTCTGAAAAAACAAAACAATTAGAAAAAATTTTTAAATAATAGAAGTTTTAGATTTCGGAGTGTTTTCTCTTTTTTCATTACTAGGCAACAATTTTTTGAAAAGATTTGGCCCCTGACAAATTAGTGCTGAAGTTTTTACGCAGAAGCTTTTCTTTTATCATTCAAAGGAATGTTAAAATTATTTCTTGTTTCAGAGACCGGAAGAGAAAATCCCTAGAAAACTTTCACAAAACTGCAAAGACCTACCAAAAAATACACTGCGCAAAAAAATTAACTCACATTCTGGAACTCTCAATTTCTATAGAAGTTCACTCTACATTGACTTCATATCTTATTTTTTATGTTCTCTCGGGAAAATTTTGAACGAAACAAGACACATTAAATGGAAGAAAAATTCAGGATTTCACCGAATCTTTTGTGAAAAAGGAGAAATGAACAATTTTCAAAATACTGAAATGCTGACAAGTGATTTAATACTTGGTATTTCCACCCATTGCGTTAATTACAGCATGACAACGACGGTTCATACTCAAAATGAGTGATCTCGAAATGTTCTGATCTAATCCTTGCCAGATTTCTCCGAGTTGGATTCCTAAGTCATTAAGAGTAGCTGGATGATTTTCTGAACTTCTCAGCCTTCTATTGAGGTTGTCTCAAACCTGTTCAATCGGATTGAGATCTGGACTTTTTGCTGGCCATTCCATTCGACTTCAACCTCTTTGAGGTACTCCTGAACGATGCGCGCACGATGGGGTCTGGTATTATTGTCCATGAAAATGAAATTTTCACCAATGTATGGGGCAAATGGCACTACATGCTCTTCAAGAATTGTCCTGATATACTTATCAGCATTCATAACTCCATCATCATCGACCACTAGGTCTGTACGAGCAGTCCAAGGTATTCCACCCCATACCATAATCGCCCCTCCCCCGAAACCAGTAGTATTCAGGAAATTGCAGTGAGCATATCTTTCATGTGGACGTCTGAACACAAGGAAACGTCGATCGCAATGGTAGAGGCAGAATCTAGACTCGTCTGTGGAGAGAACTCTTTTCCAATCGGCCTTTTCCCAATGTATATGCTCTCTCGCAAAATCCAAATGCGCCCTTCGATCGGCTGGGGTAAGAGCAGGGCCTCTTGCAGCGACACTAGGCTTTAAATCATGTTCTCTGAGGCGATTTCTTATTGTCTGAGTGCTAATTTGCACCCCATGAGTTTGCTCAAGCTTATTTTGAAGAAGGCGAGCGGTTGCAAACCGTTGTCTAAACGAAAAAACCCTCAAGTGACGTTCTTCAATGGCAGTTGTTACCCGTGGTCTACCCTGTCCTGGTCTTCGGACATTCATACCTATTTCCCTGAATCGCTGCAACATTCTGGACACACTTGTATGGGAAACTCCAAACCTTTCTGCAATTCTTGTGTATGTCCACCCTTCTTCCCGCAAAACTACCGCTTGGGCACATTCCCTCTTGGGTCAAATTGCGTGTTTCGCGTTGCATAGCGATCGAGTGTAGAAAATCAAACGAAAGAAAAACTATCGATCACTAGAATTGATCGAGAACAACTGATTTTAGAATGGAGCCAATACATTCAAAATCTGATAATATCATCTTTTTATTCCTGCTGGGAAAAACATCTGTATTAAAGAAAAATGTTGAAAGTGGATAACATATGCACGCATAATTCTGATAAAAATAATTATTATTGAGAACACCTTCAGTTGTGGAATAAATTTGAGATTTCCATAATGTGCGTTAATTTTGTTGCGCAACGAAAGAAAAACTATTGATCACTAGAATTGATCGAGAACAACTGATTTTAGAATGGAGCCAATACATTCAAAATCTGATAATATCATCTTTTTATTCCTGCTGGGAAAAAACATCTGTATTGAAGATAAATGTTGAAAGTGGATAACATATGCATGCATAATTCTGATAAAAATAATTATCATCTTCAGTTGTAGAATAAATTTGAGATTTCCCTAATGTGCGTTAATTTTTTTGCGCAGTGTATTTTGGATTTTTCGATTTTATGTCGTACGTAGCATCGAATTCATAAAATCAGTTTCAAATCAACAATGATCTATGATTATAGAAGATAAATTATTCCGATAATTTAATAGGGACACAACTATTTTCTGAATTTATTTATCATTGTTGATATGAATCAGATTTTACCAATCTAAAATGCTTTAGGTACTCTTCCCATCGATATTATTTTATTGATTAGATATGCTAATGTACTAGATATTTGATGTTTTTTCTTTCAAAGTTTCCGCTCTGATTCCATCTATGCCAGTTAATGCAATATACCATCAATAAGAGTTAATTGAAAAGTTTTTCATCAAAAAGATAACATGATCGCGGTGGAATCTGAAACGGAATTTCATGCTTGCACAAAAAATTACAAAAACCATCACAAGCAGAAACAAGTCTATTCTGCTGCGGTCTGAGCTCCTCTCCAACTAGTCATTGTTCCCCCCATTCTCCCCCTCATAAGAATGCCGGCCCTGCTTAAGGATTCCGTTTACGATGCTCGAGAGATAAGAGAGGTGAATGCATAGAGGAAAAATATGTTAAGGAGTGTGAGATTGTGTTCCTGTCTCTTACAACGTTGAAGAGGGTAATTCATTATACTCGACGTAGGTCAAACACTTACTTGTCGTTATCAACTCCTTTACGATGTCGGCTGAGTGCCAATTTTCAGACCGTTGTCAAGGTTACGACGAGTGGATATTATTCAGGGAAAACACGGAATGACCTGTGACGTGAAGTAATTTTTCGTGTCGAGAGGTATGCAGAGTTCGACTGGAACAACGTTGCTCTTGTTGACTCCAAAATAATGTTCATCTGGCTGACGAGTAATGATATTGTTTGTTTCACAAAATGAAGTCAGCTCCTGTACGACAATATTAATGAAATTAAGATGTCATGAGAATTTCCGATTTTTCAAGAAAAAAAATAGTATTACGTAATAGTTCTACAAGAAATATGAGTGCTGGTGACATCTGCACGAATGCGTTTTTTGATAATACTATATTCTTAAACAAGTTCCAAAATGAGCTCCTTTTCCAAAACGAAGCATGGGTGTTGGAATTGCCTTCTGCGACGAGTATTAGACGATATTTTTTCTATTTCAGTCAAGAGAGTATTTCGTGAAATACTACAGAATCTTCATAAAAACTTCGATATTTAAAGCAATTTGTTGTGTTGTACTGAGTAAAATATTACAAAGTAGTGCCATCTAATAGCATCGAAAGGAAGTTTTACATCTCCAAAGACATGCCAAAAAGAACTGTGTACATCCTCTTTCACTCCATGAGATTCAAGCAGTGGCCCTACATCATGATAAAAAAGATCTGTAAGCCTAGGAATTGAAAACCGTATTAATTTCGATGATTACTATTTTGAATTCATGTTTATAAAATGTTTTCGGTGTAGCTTTCGTAAAGGCAAAGGATTTTTTGTCTCTTCTGGCCCAGTCAAGTAGATTTTATGAAAAAAAAAAATTATTACTAAATTTAAATTTGTTATTTTTATCAATAAAATCAAACAACAATGAAAGGGGTGGTTTCGGCTGTCATACATTTTCATGTTTTTGATATAAAGCCAAGACGGACACTTCGCTCATTGTTTTATTAGATACAATAGATGTCTTTTATTGGGTTTTCTGTTCGAATATTAACTTTCACCATGTCGTCACGATCCAAGATCGCCAAGATCCATAAATGCCAAATAATAATAACAAAAAATACGTGTAAATCAAACAAAATTTTCTTATGTTGAGTAATGACCTCTACATGTTACATCTGCTCCATGTCGATGATTTTAAAACTTTTGCATGCTACGCAAAATATATATTCAATTTTCAGACACCATTCTTTGCATACTGTATTCTTTTTCATGTTGCTTTTTTGATTATAGGGACACTTTTACGAATCTTTGACGAGGTTATCTACCTGTTTCAATCCCAGAATTATTCAGTTCCTCTCTGCAATGGACTGCAGTAAGTTCTACTCAATAAATAAAGTAAAATTTTTGCACCAGGCTCGTCAGAGTTTTCTCGTCCGAAAATGGAAACATTGCGTTATATTTTTCAGTTATTTATGAAGCAAGAGTGGAAAATTTGAAGAACTAAACCATGGACCGGCGCATTCACCAATTAGAGACCGTGGTATATTTACAATTCATATAATTCGAAATAAAGACCAATTTTATTGGGTTGTAGGGCAATTGATTTTCATGGCTGCCTGGTATCTGGCAATAATTTTTTCCTTCCGTTTGCTTCGAGGCAAAACTTTTTTTTGTCATTAACATAATTGGGCATCATTTTCAAATCATGATGAGAAACATCGATACAGGGGAAAGATCAAAAAAGGAAATAGATGAAGTGTTATGACCTATCAAGAAACTGATATACTTCTTTAAATGACCAATAAACATTGAAGGAAGAACACAAAATATAGTTGTTATTACATCGAAGGATCTGTCGAAAAAATTGCCTGTTTTCTAAAAAATTTCTTAGATAAATTTATTTCCTCACATTGTTAGGGGCCATTATACAATCATGCAAATACATTATTAGAATCCTCAGCTGCATCAATACTTGTAGATACCGGAAGTACAATATTGGATGATGATGATCCGAAATCTGTTGAGGTTGGGAGAATTTTTTCACCAATGACATTTTTATATGCAATGGAATGATCAACATAGCCCTCGGCTACCGTCGTAGACTTCCATCCACCATGATTTTTTATATCCGTATATATTTGCTCCTGATTCTGAGGAATTCGGCAATAATAGATGGAATTTTCCCAAATCTATTAATACTAACTGGAGTATTTATTATTCATGTATTTCAGGAAAAAACGACGATGTTTGATGACAGAAGGGCGCAGTGCAAAGTACTTATGAACATGAGCGCCTGCAGGGGGAGGCAAGGGGGGGGGCGTGGCCCCCCCTGAGATTTTGATCTGCTTCTTGTTCTCAAGCAAAACCGAATACTGATTTCGCCTGCGCCTCACCAAATCATTATTTGGCCCCCCATGAGAAAAAATTCTGCGGTCGCCCATGCTTATGAATATAGTCTACATATTAAAATAATACGACTGACTTTCGTTTTTTGTATTTGGAAGTTGTATAACCAATGATTTATTTGTTATTTCAATGTCTTCCACTGATAAATTACACAATTCTTCACGCCGACAGGCTCTAAATAATGCGAAAATAATTGCAACCTTAACCATCAAGTATTTCTCATCTGGTGCCTCCTTTATAGACTTTTCAACTTGTTCACGAATGAGAATTTCTGATTTTTTGGGACGATTTCGTTCACTTTTCCGTTTTAAATATGCTATTACCTTAAAATATTTACTAACATTCACACCATTTTCAACAGGGGCGCTTGACTTTTTCATTGAAAATTTGCTCCACAAAGTTGATGAACTCCATATTTTTGATTTTTTTGGGACGATATCCTTCACACTTTTCCGTTTTAAATATGCTATTACCTTAAAATATTTACTTACATCCACACTATTTTTAACAAGGGCGCTTGACTTCATCATTGAAAATTTGCTCCATAAAGTTGATGAACTCCATATTTTTGATTTTTTCTTCTAAGTATGCCAGGAAAATAGTTTCACTGAAGTTCCCTTTTACATTTTTCAATTAACATCAGACCTGGAAATTGTTATATGCAATATCGTACTGCTGAACAGATTTTTTTATGTAGGAGTTCCAGATTTGGTTTTTTTGCAGATGCAGAGTCTTCAATATCCAGAAGAATAACCAAATCGTCACTTTTATTAATAATATAACGTTGGCAACGTTTGCCATTCACAACAACCTTTTGATTATTTGAATATTAAAATGTATTTTAAAGCTTATTGTCATTGCAAATTCGCCCATTTCATTATCAAAATAGGGCAGTTGTACAAAAAACATTGTATGGTATTTGTGTCAAAAGTGATTTTATTTTTGTTCGTTAAATTGTTCAATTTGCTCCGCTCATTTCACAAACTTTTTCACTCACAAAATGAAACGTCACTTTTATCACTCATATCATAGATAACTATTTTCAAGACATAGTGTCAAAAATAGCCTTTTAAAAACAAAATACATATTGACTGTAATAATCTCGTTGAGTTTGTGAAGATCCGATACTCTGACAACATGCATTAGGCATTGTATTTCGTTTATTCCATATTCAAATTTGAGTATTTTCTTTTTACATAAATATACTACTAACCAGGAAACGTGTTTTAAATTTGTCTATTTTCTCGCTGTTCTTTCTTATCGTTTCTTTGATTGTCTTTTTGTCGCTCTGTAATTCGATTCGACTGAGGTATGTTCTATTTATGTTGAATTTTTTTGTCAGATTCCATTTTGCATTTATTTTCCTTGATTTTTCTGTTTTTGTGAATGTATTTCTAGAGTAATTCCTTCCACTGATGTCGTACCATACAACAGGGTAAGAAGTTTACTCTTCAAGTCGCACGCTGTTGCAATTGTGATAGCGTTTCATCAAAATTCATTCATAACCGAGAATCTGTCCCCTGTTTCTCTTTTCCCGAAAAAATATCAATATCCATTCGATCCCATCAGAATTCAATGAATTCTTCCGTCCAGAACTTCGAAAATAGTTGTCGTAAATATGCATCGCTCCGAAAGTTCGCTTCTCGAAGCCCGATCGATGAAAAATTCCACCGAGAAATTTTCTGACGGACATCTTTTATTATTCCTAATTACTGGCGAGGCAGAACGCTCGCAAAATAAATTGCAGCCGCATGGAAGTTACGGTCAGTTACTAACAACGTCCGAACTCTTTTTGGAATGCCGCGGACCCTCTAAATTCTAGACCATATTTCCGAAGTCAAACTGAATAACCAATATGTAGTTAGTAAACAAAATAACGATGACACGTTATACCGTTCTCTTTCTAGCGCCGGTCCATTATTATTTCGAAAGTTAGGCGTGAAATGGGGAACAGCCCGCTTTGTTATGCAAAGTTGGAACAGTTCCAAGCGGCAACTTTTCCATTAGTCCAACTTCTGGAATTCTTCGCCGCAACGGTCGTATTAAGCTGGCTCAATCAATCATACCGATATACGATCATGAGGTCCTAGGAAAATGAGCCGAACCTGGATGATTCTCGTCAAGAGGGTTTAACCATGGAAGAAATCGTATACAAATATTGTAATGTGCATTTCATCATTGAGAATTGACACATGATCAGATATCACTATCTGAAATAACTTTTTTTTTAAAAACTGACCTTGAAAGTGACACCTTCAATGACAGCAAACAATGTTAAAATTGATTGTTTACGTGGAAGCGTGTTGAAAAATATTTTTGACATTAGTGTTAAAAATATTTTTCAGCACTCCATTTTCTTATGATGAAATCAGATGAGAAAAATTCAGCAATTGCAAATTTCTATTATCAATATTCAACAATCATTACTCATGAACATTGATATCGATCGTAAAACTAGAACAACTAAAACTAACATTAATGCCCTGTGACGTTAGGGAGCTTCGCAACACATTATTAGAATCCTCAGCACAATCAGTACTTGTAGAAACCGGAAGTACAATATTGGAAAATGATGATCCAAAATCTGTTGAGGTTGGGAGAATTTTTTCAGCAATGACATTTCTATATGCAATGGAATGATCAACATAGCCCTCGGCTACCCTCGTAGACTTCCATCCACCATGTTTTTTTATATCCGTGATATTTGCTCCTGATTTTGCTAGCAATGAAACGGAGGATCTTCGAAAACAGTGTCCTGTATATAGCTTTGGTTCTGGCAGTTTGAGGAATTCGGCAACAATAGATGGAATTTTCCCAAATGTATCAATACCAACTGGATTGGCAGTGCATTTATTATTCATGTATTTCAGGAAAAAACGACGATGTTTGATGACAGAAGGGCGCAGTGCAAAGTACTTATGAAAATATTCTACATACTTCCCAATAATACTGAAAGAACGACTGACTTTCGTTTTTGTATTTGGGAGTAGTATAACCAATGATTTATTTGTTATTTCGATGTCTTCCTCTGATAAATTTCACAATTCTTTCACGCCGACAGGCTCCAAATAATTCGAAATAAGTTGCAACCTCAACCATCAAGTATTTCTCATCTGGTGCCTCCTTTATAAACTTTTCAACTTGTTCACGACTGAGAATTTTCGATTTTTTGAGACGTTTCTTTTTTTTTTCCCTTTTAAATATGCTATTATCTTAAAATATTTACCAACATCCACACAATTTTTAACAAGGCGCTTGACTTCATCAAATTTGCTCCACAAAAATGATGAACTCCATATTTTTGATTTTTCTCCTAAGTATGCCAGGAAAACAGTTTTTCTGAAGTCCTTTTCTACATTTTTTAATTAACACCAGGCCAGGAAATTGTTATATGCAATATCGTACTGCTGAACAGATTTTTTAGGTAGGAGTTCCAGATTTGCTCTTCTTGCAGACTCTTCAATATCCAGAGAAACAACCAAATCGTCACTTTTATTAATAATTGGACTCTCGACAAACATATTAAGCAGTCAAAAACCCAAGACGAAAATTGGACAGGAACGGAATTCAAATGATAGCGTCTATTCTCATTTGTTAGTAATCATAACGTTGGCAACGTTTGTCACTCACAACAACCTTTTGATTATTTGAATATTAAAATGCACTTTGAAGATTATTGTCATTGCAAATTCGCCCATTTCATTATCAAAATTCGGTAGTTGTACAAAAAACATTGTATGGTATTTGTGTTTAAAGTGTGATTTTATTTTGTTCGTGAACGAACTTTTTCACTCATAAAATAAAACGTCACTTTTAACACTCATATCATAAATAACTATTAAGCACGCATTATAAATCTAAGAAATTTTTTGGGAATTACATTTTGAATTAAGGTTCAAAGGAAATGAAAACTCTCGGACAATGTAATATGTGAGTGAATTCCCACCGAAACACAAAAAATTCTTACTTTTACTCCGCAAGAAATATATGGCTTCATTCAATTATTGAATAGTTGTTTCAATTGATTTCAGGAGAAGATGTCTTATGCTTCTCAATATCGCTGTCAGAATCAGAGGTAGTCTATTTTCCATTCAGAATAGAAACTATACTCCAGATTCCTAGCAATTGTGAATATTACGATATGATATTTGTGTATGGTTTTTACAATGGCACTTCCAGAGTAGCAGTGCGGGAATATCGTCAGAAATTTCCTAATAGAAGAACGTTCGCCAATGTGACAACATGAAAGATTCCCTCACGTTATCACACTAAATGAGCGTACAGTAAAATAACGAGTTGAAAAACAAGAAATTTTGGATACGCTTCAAATACAACAACAACATTTGCCATCAAATATATACACTAATTCATGTACTCATAAGAATCACAGATGCCATGGTTGCCATTGGAAGTTGAATGGAAAAAAATCATATGAACGTTCAAGTTTGGGGATCACATTTTCACCTCATTTTAGCATTAAAAGGTCACATATCCCATAATTCCTTGAAATAATGCATAAAAATGCATGAAAGACAGTTGGATTTATTCCATTCCTCCATGCAACACTGTATAATGAATAGCCTATAAATTCTTCAAATAGGGATCAATAGACGGTGGAAATATCCACTCTGAATAATATGTCTCCGGATGAAAAATTCATTTTCCCCAGACGGAAAAGTGAGACGGAGGTCCTTTGAAGAATACGTTTATGAAATATTTAGCGTCAGTTTCCGAAAGAACTGGGATATCAAAAGAATGATTTTCAGAGCTGAAAGGGAATATTCATCAGGCGATGAAAATATTTTCAAGTGCCCATTCGAGGGAATACATCTGGGCGGACGTTTTCTTGATTGCGAAACAACAAACGTGAAATGACTCTCCGCTTGAAGGAAACTTAAGGTACACCAGATTCTCTCCCAAGTGATTGAAAAAAAAAAACTACTCGAAATACCGGGTTCTGAAACTATGTCAAATATTTAGTGCTTAATGAGTGCCTATTAGTGCCGTTTGAATCAATAATGGCAATCAAATTACCATGAAATTTATATGTCAATATTTAGTGCCTAATTAGTGCCTATTAGTGCCGGCTGCGATAACAATTTTAGTTTGATAGTAATCGAGTGTTTTTTTTTCAGCGAGAATGAAGTTTGCGAAAAGTTGGAAGCACCAATTCTGAAACTATGTCGAATATTTAGTGCCTCAATAGTGCCAATTGGTGGCGTATAAATATTTATTTGTTTTTCTTTTGTAAACGACAGTTCCCAAAAACATAAAATTAATCAAGAAAGTTTATTTTATCAAGTCACTAACTTGTAAAACTGACAGTTAACTTGCAAAATTTTCACAAGTTAGTAGTATTATCTACATTAGAAAATTTTGTTTTATCATCATATATGTTGAAAAACATGATACAATTGTTATTTCCAGTAACACAGATTTTTGATGATGAAAGAGTTGATACTGATGATGATGAACCATCTGTTGACTCAGAAACTGCTGAACTCGAGGACTGCAGAACATTTGTACTCTCCTTACTATTAAATAATTTGCTATACATTTCGATTTTTTTGTTGACCGAATCATCGACATAACTCATCGCAATTTCGGTGCTCTTCCACCCTTCTGCACGCATTAGTGCTATTATATCTCCACCCGAATCTGCAACCATAGTGGCTCCAGTTCTGCGAAAAGAGTGGCCGGTGTATAACTTTGGGTCTTTTAAACCTAAATATTTCGCTATTTGCTTTGGGACACTACCAGTAGTGTGCTGGCCAGCATTAAGAGAAATGCAGTTTCCTTGTCGGTATGTCAAAAAAATCTTAGGCTTTCTGTTCCAGGAGGCCGAAGATTTACATATTTTCTGTATAACATGCAGGGCTTGAAGCTGCAGCCATCATTGGTTATGGTGAATCTTCTTGTTGTTATATTTTTTGTTTGCCGCAATGTCACAATAACGTATTTTTCTATATCTTCTACATCATTCATGTTTAAGGAGAGAATTTCGTCACATCGACAACATCCAAAAATCCCAAATATTGTTACAATTTACGCCAGCAACCACTGGTCATCAGGAGCATGTAAAATAAATTGTTCAGCCTCTATTTTACTTAATATCTTGGCCCTTTTTTGGCGTATAACGCTCATTTTTTCGTTTCAGAAACGCTATTACCTCTTCAAATTTGCGAATGACAACTAAACGTATCATATTTTTCAATAAATTTTTTAACGAAAACAAACCTGCGAACAGGGGCATTTTCTTTCATTTCCAAGCAGCTTTTCAGCATAGACCATTTTGCCCATAAAGTATTAGGGCTGAATCTAGCTGATAGTTGATTCAAGTAGACCAACAAAACATCTTCAGTTACCCCAATCAAGCTATTTTTGTTTTGCCACTTTTTGAAGTCGTCGTATTCTCGCTCGTACCTTGAAGCTGATTTTGGAGGTAATAAACTTGATGCTACACTGCTGGCTGCCATAATAATTTCTTTGCTACATTCATTTTCGCTTTCGTCAAAACAAATGTGAAGAAAAATAAACAGACATGTTCATGGCAACGCTTCCATAGCTTAAGACATTTGCGACAAATTATTGAGATTTTTTTGGAATTTATCTAACCTTTTTACAAATGAGAAACAAATAAAATATAAAACAAAACACGCAAGGTGTATCAAGGAGTTATATCCTCCATTCGCTAGTAAAAACCCCTCTTACCTTGCTAGTAATGTTGTATACTATTATATCGAATTTAAAGTGGTCCACAGACGATAAAAATATTCGTATCTAATGTGTCTGGTTAGTCAACGGTCGAAGATTTCGTTAAGCACTCGTGATATTATGAACACCAGGTGTCAATTTGAATTTTCTTGAGCAGTGTGAGCTCACTTCGAACAATGTCTATCTGGGAGAATAAAGAGCATGTGTAGAAATTAGAATCTTCCCAATATACGAGAGCTTAAAATGGTGTTTCTATTTGAAATTTTTCTTTCAACGTCAGCAGAAACGCATAATTAAGCGAGTTGGTTTCCAATTCGTTCGCTAACTTCACACTTTCTGAAAAGCAACAGTGGATAACTATTAAACTAAAAATGATATAGCAGCCGTTTTCACGGCACTAATAGGCACCAATTAGGCACTAAATGTTGGCATATGAATTTCATGGTAATTTGAAACTTTTGGCGCTGAGCGTGAAGTTGCCATCAAAAGAAATAATCCCGGATAATATGAAAACCATTTTTTCATTGGTTCCAAAAGCACTAATAGGCACTAATAGGCCACCATTTCATTGTAATTTGAAACTTTTGGTGAAAGCGTGAAGGCAGCACCAAAATCGTCGATATCTCGAACACTACAATGGTGCTCTCATTGATTCAAACGGCACTAATATGCACTAATTAAGAACCAAATATTTTATATATTTTCAGAATGATTGCTTCCAAATTTTCGTTATCTTCAAGCATCCTAAAATACCATATTTTTCACCATTGAAGGAATTATCTAGGAAGTGTAGCAAAATTTTGGAAGCAAAAAGGAGTATCTCTAAATATAATTTTTCACTGTGATTTTTCTTTGTTTTGTAAAATCGACGTCTTCGGAATCGTGTTGGGTGGATAATTTCCTTGAAATGCTCTGTATAATTTCCGGTCCTTCTGAGTTCCACGTCGTATTCACAATACCGCCATTATCGTTTCATTCAACCTGACACCTGGATTATAATGAACTCATTTCTGGCCATAACTTACACATCAACCCCCCAGGGTCATAACAATGACAAAGATATTAATGCTCAATATTGGGTCGACGTACCCTCCAATCCTGGCAGAGGTCACGCAAGACTGATTTTAAATGCGCATTATATGCGAATGTTCATCCCTTACGACATTAATGTAGTGGGTTTTCGGACGTTCTGTTCTGAATTCCCCTATTAAGAAGGACGGCTCGAGACTGTGTTATTTCCTTTTGATTCGATGCAGTTGTGGTTTTCACTTGGGAAATTCAACTCGTGTTGGGGGTGATAGAAAAAAATTCGGATGTCGATGTTGAATAAGGTCAATAAAACAACAGAAGTCCTGAAATATTGTTTTTCAGAATATAATATTGATTTTTTTATTTGCTCGCTTACTTAACTAAGCGTCACTTGAATTTGCAGTATCTCAAGTAAGAGATCAGTGTCAGAAATTCAGCGTTCTTAGACCAAGAATCCTCTAAAGATGCCTACAGCAGTTGTGGGCGGAACGTTAGATGAAATCATTCCTTATGGACCACGGCCAATAAGCCCGGAAGACTCTTTCAATATCATAATATACGGTCTTGAAAGCCTCAAACTCTTCATTAAATTTTTTTCATTGGATTCTGAAGAGACGTAATCAGGGTCCAATTTGAATTGAATGCATTCAATGAGTATCTTAAACTAAATCACCCTCTATTATCTAACTCCTCCAACTACTGCCCAGTGAATATAACTAGAGTTTTTGCCCGATAGAACGAATGTTGTTAGTTACCGCGTTTGTTGCTAGATCGGTAGATCATTTTACTGGTTGCTAAGGTAAACAGAACGGTAAGTGAAAATGACTGAATATTCTTTGAAATAATGAAATAACACAAACAATTTGAATTCAGTTCATTTGATATTGAAAGTGAAAGTGTAATTTTTACAATTGCTGATAGGAATACCACTGGATTGAGTAGTAGCCGAATTCTCAGAAACTTCTGCTGAATTCAACATTTCATACTGCAACTCGCTACGTTCCGTAGTATGCAAAATTTCTTCAGCAAAGTCTAGTTTATTTTCCAGGGAATCCTCAACGTAACTTTCAGCCACAGTCGAAGACCGCCATCCACCGTGTCGTTTTAGTCCAAAATACATCTACTCCCTTATTAGCTAAAAATGTGGCTGAAGTGCGTCTGAAAGAGTGGTCAGTATAGGCATTTGGATTTTCTAAATTCAAAAAGGTTGCACTTTTTGACGGCCAACTTCTAATTGTCTCTTTGCCTATTTCTTGATTACTGCATTTTCCGTTTTGATATCTCAAAAATAAATGCTCGCTCCTCGCATTTTGTGGACGTAGACGGAAATATTTTCTATATATTTCCAGGTAATTGATCGATATAATTATCGATCGATGAATGTGAATGTTCTCTGAATGTTGGTTTTTGTGTTGGGAATTTTCACGATTAAAAATGATTCCCGATCTTCTATGTCCCTGACGCTCCTGTTGTACAACTCTTTTCTTCTACACGCCCCTGATATACCATATATCATTCCCACCTGAATGGAGATAATTAGTTTATAAAGCACTATTATATTAATAAAAGCACACCTTAATTATTGAAAACATATCATTCTTGTGCTTCTTTTAAGAATTTATCCATTTCTTCTCTTGTGAAAACAGCAGTTTTTTTGGGTTTGTAACCAATAGATTTTCTTCAGAGGGATGCAATAAGCGTTGCAAACTGGGATATGTCAATACCGTCGTTCAAAAATATCGTGCTCTTCAGCATTGAATATTCCGCCCAAAGACTTCCAGGCAAACTCAGCTTTTCTATCTTCGAACAAAATAGGCCAGTAACACTTTTTCATTGATTTGGCTGCCTTTAGTCTGAATCCATTCCTCGAAAGTATTGTATGTACTCTCGTAGCGGATTTTAGATTTCTCAGGAAAAACTGAAGAACAGCCGATTTCCCAGCCTGTTTGAATTTCATCATCTTCCGAAGATTCTATTTAGCTCATTTTTCAGCGCTAGTAAATTCAATTGATTATTGTCACTTTGTTAATCTACTACGTTTTCATCACCAAGACAACACCTTATATTATATTCCTACACAGCTTTGATAAAGCCACGAATAAATTAATTTGTCAGATAATTATTCTGTACATGAGTAAAAATTGTGTCTATCGTGCAAAAAACGCGCTATAAGTATCTCGAACGTTGAGGAATACCGATCTCAGACAATAATTGAAGAGTGAAAATTCAAAAGGGTCTAAGTGCCACTTTCACGAAATTTTAGATTTCATTTGTTATGGGTCTATGTGCCAAGGCCAAATAGCCTACGAGACGGTCAATGTGCTATCCGCTTCAGGCAGTCATCATTTCTGATGGAAAAAACTGCGCATGTTCGAAGTGCCATCATCTGTTTCACGTTAAAAGGGTCTAAGTGCCAAATTTTGAATATTGTGTGTAAACAAAATGGACACACAAGCCGATAATATTGCAGTGAAAAGGCGGCAAAAAGGGACCGAGAGTGTCAAAAAAGAAAAAAAATATGCAAAGTTGTTGGTTTTGTAACATACAGATTATAAAAATATCCACCTGAACAAGAGCAAATTCAATACGAAATCAGCAGACTCACTTTATGCTCCTGTTGCAGGTGGCATATTCTAGTGAATATTTTCGCAATTAGAACATAAACGTCATTTTTCTTCGCAGAATCCAACGCAATCATAAAAAAATAGGGTTCTAATTTGAAAAATGAAAGTTATGAGCCAATTTTGATCCCTATTTTTGAACCAACATTCGAAACACCCTGTGACGGGTTATTCAAAATTTTGTAAATGTACAATATTTCCACAGTCCTCGCCTTCAAAAACGTGAAAACGGTTTGTGCTTACGATATCTAGGTTAGGAATAACAAACATAATACCGAATACTCTTATCTCCCTTTTTTTTCTTCAGTTTTTTCTCGATATTTTGGAAAGTATTTTGACGAATACAACGAATTGAGTACGCATGTATTCAGAATTTCAGACAACAAAAAATTCGAAAACAAAAAAAAGAAAAAAAATATTTGAAATTTTTTTTTCTCTCCCTGTATAACTGAAAGTGGTCAGGCTCCAAGAATATTTCAAATCGGTAGATAATGTCAAACAATAACATATTCCCAATTTTCAGATTTCAAATAGGTGCAGTTCTCCAAAACGCCTAATAGGCCGTCGAACTTGGTACCCCTGTATATGTAGTTTTATTTCATTCTGTATTTTGTACTGAATAACAGTTTTATATTTTTTTTAAACTTTTTTCATTATTTCTAGACATGTTTTATGTAATATATCTCAGTTCGAATTTTTTGGCACTTACACCCTTTTGAATTTCCACTCTTCAATTGTCTTCGATCGGTAAAATGCCCTTACCGTTCTTCCTACTTAATATACTATAAGTTCGCAGTGGACTGTAGCGCTTTTCCAAACTAAACAAGGAGAACGGCACAATCCTTTGTATCATCTGGAAACTGCTTCTTCACCTCAAATGCAGCTTGCACCCAACACAAAGACCGTTTTTATGCCCCGTCTCCACCCCTCCTAATATCTATGCTCGGCGGTCTCCCGTCTCCTGCAAATAACCCGCTTAAACTCGGCGTTTCAGAACACTCAGTCTCGCACAACTCACTTTTATGACTGTTCGAAGTGTTCAGAATCCGTAGTTTCCGTCCCCGGCGAAATTCGAAGCTTTATCAAGACCGAGAATTTCGCTATTCGAATGAGCTATTCGCAGGTTAACAATGGGAATTTTGTGCCATTAAGACCTGCCGTTTGTGCATTTGTTCTATTTGGCCCGACATCCGTGTCTCTGCAAACCCAATTAATTCGCAGCAGAAGCGCCGAATGATTGCTGGCAGTCCGAAATTTCGACAAACTATATCTGCTGGTATCAAGTATTTCGGCATTGATTTTTGGAAGGATGATGAAGTGATTATCTGCAGCGGTGTTGAGGTGATGGTTGAGAGTCTCTGATGGAACTTGGACAATGTTTCCTAGAGAGATATTTTGATGAGGATCTGAATCATCCCTGGATTCGGTGCCATTGTTATAATATCGTTTGTACTTTTGGCTGTCTCACCAGATACTATTTATTCGTTTTTTCTTCATAATAAATTAAATTACAATCAACAAATGGTGCGTGAATGAAACGAGTGGACACATTTACATACCGTAGACGAATATCCTAACAAAGAAACTGCAACACCCAGATAGAGTTTTTTTTAATGAAACACAGATAGTCTAGCAAGGAGTAAATGATTAAAATTCGGAGACAAGAATCATATATAAAGGTTTTTTCATGTAATAGTTATTTATGATATGAGTGTTAAAAGTGACGTTTTATTTTGTGAGTGTAAAGTTTGTGAAATGAGCGAATTGAACAATTTCACGAACAAAATAAAATCACTTTCAACACCAATACCATACAATGTTTTTTGTACAATTGCCCTATTTTGATAATGAAATGGGCGAATTTGCAATGACAACAAACTTCAAAATGCATTTTAATATTCAAATAATCAAAAGGTTGTTGTGAATGGTAAACGTTGCCAACGTTATGGTTACTAACAAATGAGAAAAGATGCTGTCATTTGAATTTCATTCCTGTCCAATTTTCGTCTTGGGTTTTTAACTGCTCAATATGTCTGTGGAGAGTCCAAATATTGATAAAAAAGTTGATTTGGTTGTTCCTCTGGATATTGAAGAGTCTGCACATACCTATAAAATCTATTCAGCAGTACGATTTTGCACATATCAATTTCCGGGCCTGGTGTAAATTGAAAAATGTAGAAAGGAACTTCAGTGAAACTGTTTTCCTGGCAAGATAAATCAAAAATATCGAGTTCATCAACTTTGTGTAGCAAAGTTTCAATGATAAAGTATATATATTCTTATGAAAAGAGAGCTAAAAATAATACAATAAATGTTGAAACAAAAAGTACCTAAGCTGAGGTAAAAAAAGAACGGGTATCATAACATTCTTTGTATGATACTATAGAATACGATACTATCAACACTTGTATCATACGATACTATACAGACGGGGGAAAAAACCTCAGCCGAAAAAACCTGCCTCCCCGTAAACAAAATAAGATAAAATATCAGGAAAATCTTGAAAGACATCAGTGTGATAATCTTTCATGATATCCGTCGATGGTCTCGGATACACAGATTCTTCCCAAAACGACTCGTAATTCTTAATCTGAAATGAAAAAAGACAAAAGCAGAAAAGAAACCGATTATTCAGAATAAATCGAAGGCATTTTGGAAATGCATTTGCTACTTTAAAAAACATCAGCATTAAGATTTCTTGGCCAAATAATGTTCGGAGATTTATAAATATTTATGACAGAAATGTCACAAAATTTGAAAAAATGAAAAAAAAAAACTTCATCAATTTTCCCTTTCCGAATCTGTTGAAAGTTACGTAACTGATAATTTTTCAACATAACAAGCTGAACTTGTAAAAAATCAATTAATACATAACCTTTCAACTGTCCTCCTTCACGACGATTCTGTTGCCGTGTGGGTTTCTTGCAGAAGCATCTCTTTGATACCATGTTCATCAGCTAATTTGGAGACGTAATCACACTTGTCTTTCGAAATGCCTTCGATATTCAAATTCAAAATCCACAAATTGTTGCTCTCTGATAAAGTCAAGTACCCTTGTTAAAAATGTGAGGATGTTAGTAAATATTTTAAGGTAATAGCAATTTAAACGGAAAAGTGAAGGATATCATCCCAAAAAATCGAAAAATCTCATTGTGAACAAGTTGAAAGGTTGAAAAGCACCAGATGAGAAATACTTGATGGTTGAGGTTGCAACTATTTTCGGATTATTTGGAGCCTGTCGGCGGCGTGAAGAACTGTGTAATTTATCAGTGGAAGACATCAAAATCACAAATAAATCATTGGGTTATACAACTTCCAAATACAAAAACGAAAATCAGTCGTTTTTTACAGTATTATTGGAAAGTATGTAGGCTATTTTCATCGAACATCCTCGTTTTTTCCTGAAATACTATTGTCTCTTATATCGGTAAAATGCCCTTACCGTACTCACATACTTATATATACTATAAGTTCGCAGTGGACTGTAACCCTTTTCTTAACTAAACTAGGAGAATGGCACAATCCTTTGTATCATCTGGAAACTGCTTCTTCACCTCAAATGCAGCTTGCACCCGACACAAAGACCGTTTTATGCCCCGTCTCCACCCCTCCTAATATCTATGCTCGGCGGTCTCCCGTCTCCTGCAAATAACCCGCTTAAACTCGGCGTTTCAGAACACTCAGTCTCGCACAACTCACTTTTATGACTGTTCGAAGTGTTCAGAATCCGTAGTTTCCGTCCCCGGCGAAATTCGAAGCTTTATCAAGACCGAGAATTTCGCTATTCGAATGTGCTATTCGCAGTTAACAATGGGAATTTTGTGCCATTTTGACCTGCCGTTTGTGCATTTGTTCTATTTGGGTCCGACATCCGTGTCTCTGCAAACCCAATTAATTCGCAGGCAGAAGCGCCGAATGATTGCTGGCAGTCCGAAATTTCGACAAACTATATCTGCTTGGTATCAAGTATTTCGGCATTGATTTTTGGAAGGATGATGAAGTGATTATCCGCAGCGGTGTTGAGGTGATGGTTGAGAGTCTCTGATGGAACTTGGACAATGTTTCGTGGCGGTATTTTGATGAGGAATCCGAATCATCCCTGGATTCGGTGCCATTGTTATAATATCGTTTCTCTATTTCAGTATCGTAATGAGTTCATTACAGTACTAAAGTACTGCTGTAATGAAACTCATTACAGCATTGTTTTCAGTTATATTTTTCGTTTTATGGTTGTCAGTATGACCTCCGATCGAATAGAGTTTCGAATCAAATCAATTCAATTTCCATGATCTGTCAAATTTCGTATGTCACACCAACTGCCAAGATACAATACAAAAGTCGCTAGTCTGAATTTTCATTGGAATTTTCGAGAGTATTTCACAAAAATTTACTGAAATAGAGAAAATACCGTCTAATACTCGTTGCAAAATCAATTCCAAACACTCATGCTATCGAAAACTCGCTCCTTCGTCGCTCGTTTTCAAACTTCGCATTCGTGTTGGAATAGGAGCTCATTCTGCAACTTGTTTTAGAATATACTATTGTACTTTTGGCTGTTCTCACCAGATACTATTTATTGGTTTTTTTTTCATAATAAATTAAATTACACTCAACAAATGGTGCGTGAATGAAACGAGTGGAAACATTTACATAAAGTAGACGAATATCCTAACAAAGAACTGCAACACCCAGATAGAGTTTTTTTTTTTAGTGGAACATAGATAGTCTAGCAAGGAGTAAATGATTAAAATTTGGAGACAAGAATCATAAAGGTTTTTTCATGTAATAGTTATTTATGATATGAGTGTTAAAAGTGACGTTTTATTTTGAAAAGTTGTGCAATGGGCGGAGCAAATTAAACAATTTCACGAACAAAATAAAACCACTTTCAACACCAATACCATACAATTTTTTTGTACAACTGCCCTAATTTTGATAATGAAATGGGCGAATTTGCAATGACAATAGACTTCAAAATGCATTTTTATATTCAAATAATCAGAAGGTTGTTTTTAATGGCAAACGTTGCCAACGTATGGTTACTAACAAATGAAAAAGGAGCAGTCATTGAAATTTCGTTCCT
Organism: Hippodamia convergens; assembly: GCA_038502775.1. Taxonomy (NCBI): domain Eukaryota; kingdom Metazoa; phylum Arthropoda; class Insecta; order Coleoptera; family Coccinellidae; genus Hippodamia; species Hippodamia convergens. The sequence goes on from CM076608.1 coordinate 19,553,051, forward strand.
GTCCAATTTTCAGTCTGGGTTTCAAACTGCTCAATATGTCTGTCGAGAGTCCAATATTAATAAAAAAGACGATTTGGTTGTTCCTCTGGATATTGAAGAGTCTGCGAGTAGAGCACATACCTATAAAATCTATTCAGCAGTACGATTTTGCATATATCAATTTCCGGACCTGGTGTAAATTGAAAAATGTAAAATAATAATAATAATATGTAGAATATAGAATATAGAAATATGTAGAAGAAATGTAGAAGGGAACTTCAGTGAAACTATTTTCCTTGGCAAGAAAAATCAAAAATATGAGTTCATCAACTTTGTGGAGCAAATATTCAATGAAAAAGTCAAGTACCCTTGTTAAAAATGTGAGGATGTTAGTAAATATCTCATTCGTGAACAAGTTGAAAGGTTGAAAGGCACCAGATGAGAGTTATTTGATGGTTGAGGTTGCAACTATTTCGGATTATTTGGAGCCTGTCGGCTTGAAGAACTGTTAATTTATCAGTGGAAGACATCGAAATCACAAATAAATCATTGGTTATACAACTTCCCAAATACAAAAACGAAAGTCAGTCGTTCTTTCAGTATTATTGGCAAGTATGTAGACTATTTTCATAAGTATTTTGCACTGCGCCCTTCTGTCATCAAACATCGTCGTTTTTTTCCTGAAATATATGAATAATGAATGCACTGCAACTCCAGTTGTATTCACACATTTGGGAAAATTCCATCTATTGTTGCCGAATTCTCCTCAAACTGCCAGAACCAAAGCAATATACAGGACACTGTTTTCGAATATCCTCTACTTCATTGCTAGCAGAATCAGGAGCAAATAATACGGATATAAAAAAACATGGTGGATGGAAGTCTACGACGGTAGCCGAGGGCTATGTTGATCATTCCATTGCATATAGAAATGTCATTGCGGAAAAAATTCTCCCAACCTCATCAGATTTTGGATCATCACCATCCAATATTGTATTTCCGGTTTCTACAAGTACTGATGGTGATGACCGATTCTAATAATGTGTTGCGAAGCTCCCTAACGTAACAGGTCATTAATGTTAGTAATTGTTCTACTTTTACTATCAATATTAATGTTCATAAGTAATGATTGTTTAATATGCTAATAAAAATTTGCAATTGCCGAATTTTTCCCATCTGATTTCATCATAAGAAAATGGAGAGTGCTGAAAAATATTTTCAACACTAATGTTGAAAAGATTTTTAACACGCTTCCACGTAAAACACTCAATTATAACATTGCTTGCTGTCACTTTTGATAGCAGATGTACAAAATAATTTTTTGTTACCTTTAGGTTATTATCAAATCTCATGTATAACCCAGCTGCTAACTCTAACTCTTCAACTTCAAAAGTCCTTATTTCACAAACTGAATATTTTTTGAGAAAAATATTCTTTTCGGGAGGTATTGGTGTGACACCGGGTATATCAGCTCATATACCTAATTGCAGCCGCTGCGTACCTCTTACATCATTATTAGCTCTTCACATTTTATACATTTCGAATCGCACATCAAAATGACGTCTAAACCAATTAGGGCCAACTATAACACTGACCATCAGGGCGAAATGACAGCCCAGCAGAAAGGTTAATTTGTTCGAGGGTACCCACTTGAAATTCGCGTCCGTTTGAAAGCTGTTAGTGTTGAATAACAATTAGGCTGCTTCAGCTCACAAAAACACACATCTCTGGCGCCTTTACGAATTGAACAGGGAGGGCAGTGTACAAAAACAACCGCAGTTTAATTAAAACTGTCGTTTTGCTATGTAGCGGCATATTGATGGGACATATTTCACACCTGTCTCTGTCTGTGACACCTGCTGCGCCACATTAAGAACAAAAAATGCTGCTCAATATATTTATTTTATTGATACACTCAATTTATTATTTTATATATACCTACATATATACTCCTCCACACGAGTTAGGGATACCGTAACCCTAACAGTATGTAATCTTCTAGAAAATCGCTGTAAAATCATTTTTAAAACTCAATAAAAACTTGAATCGATCCAATAAAAATCAGTATAGAGAGACATTTCGTCTATATGGTCGCCTTTTTTGTCAAATTATTTGCATATGCTCCATCAGTTTTTCTGAAAATGCCAAGACGGAACTTTACAATTTCTAGACGATAAACGCTAGACTCCACGTGCAGACATAGTTGAGAATTCGCGCGAGAAGCTTGGTATTCCACATTTACCCAATACTTCCGCAATCACCAGATTTGAATTGCATAGAACAATGCATGGGTTTATGCTTCAAAGAAGATAAAATTAATCATCCAACCCTACCTCAGAATCCTCAAATGGTCTGAGAGAGCTTCTGCCCTGTTTATGCTAACCAAATTATCCAAGAATTATCCCTCACGACCAGAGAGCAACAATTTGTGGATTTTGAATTTGAATATCGAAGGAAATTTCGAAAGGAAATTGTTGATTAGTCTCCAAAATTAGCTGATGAACATGGTATCAAAGAGATTCTTCTGCAAGAAACCACACGAACAACAGAAAAAAATCCTCGTGAAAGAGGACAGTTGAAAGGTTATGTATTAATTGATTTTTTACAAGTTTGCTTGTTATGTTGAAAAATTATCAGTTTTCGTAACTTTCAAAAGATTCGGAAAGGGGAAATTGATGGAGTTTTTTTTTCATTTCTTTCAAATTTGTGACATTTCTGTCATAAATATTTATAAACCTTCCGAACATTATTTGGCCAAGAAAATCTTAATGTTGATGTTTTTTAAAGTAGCAAATGCATTTCCAAAATGCATTCGATTTATTCTGAATAATCGGTTTCTTTTCTGCTTTTGTCTTTTTTCATTTCAGATTAAGAATTACGAGTCGTTTTGGGAAGAATCTGTGTATCCGAGAGCCCATCGACGGATAACATGAAGATGATCACACTGATGTCTTTCAAGATTTTCCTGATATTTGATATTTTATGTTATTTTGTTTTACGGGGAGGAGGTTTTTTCCCCTGGCTGTTATAGTATCGTATGATACTAGTGTTGATAGTATCGTATGATTCTATAGTATCATACAAAGAATGTTATGATACCCCGTTCTTTTTTTACCTCAGCTTAGGTACTTTTTGTTTCAACATTTAATGTTTTATTTTAGCTCTCTTTTTCATAAGAATATATACAGGGTGAGTCGGGAGGAATGGACCAAACTTCAGGTGTGTATTCTATAGCTCGAAAGAATATAAAAAAACTCATATGTTGTTATCCGATTTTCATTTGTTCTCAAACTACAGCGTCATTATGAAAAACAACAATTTCTATATTAAATAGTTTGATTTATAGCATTATTTTATATAAATGAACGAAAATTCCGCCATTAACCTCGAAACACATTCGTCTGCGAAGGGCTCTCGATGCTTTTCTGATTGATTCGTGATTTTCTTTGAAAAGAAATGCCGTATTTCTAATGCGTCGAATTAGAGCATCCCGAGTGTCAACTTTAACATTTGTATACCTCGTTCTTGAGCAGCCCCACAAACTATAGTTCAATGGTGTGAGGCCAACTAATACGACCACAGCGACCAATCCATATTCCGAGAAAACTCTTGATCTGAATATTGGTTGACCTTATTTAAATATTCTAATTACCCTATAGTTTGAAAACAAATGAGGAATCGGATAACAACATTTGAGTTTTTTGGAATGAGTTCAACCTGCAGAATACACACCTGAAGTTTTGTCCGTTCCTCCCGACTCACCCTGTATTAATATATCCAAGAAATGTTCAACAAACTCGTGTGTATTATGCAAGGAAGATGTCAAGCTGATATTGATGCCCGTGGTAGCCAAACATTGCATTGAAAGTCTTAAAATGCTTGAATTTCTTGGGAATAAAATTTCGTTATTTTACTCGATTTTTTTACCCAATCGTTTACGCTGATACCTACAGGCTAAAATTAATTTTATTTCCCTCAACTTGAAATCATATTAATATGAATTTTCTATCACGAAAAATCTCATCGAAACTATATTTTTATTGCAATTTCAGTCAATATCCCTTACTCTTCATGAATACTTTTCTATCTAAACTATTATTATTTATTTATTAACTTCCATTAGACTTACAAAAAATAAGTATAGGAATATGTCAGCAGAACAAAGCACAAATATAAAAGAATAATTCAAACACAAATCACAAACAAATAAATTGACTCAAAACTAATTGAACTGGTACAATAAATACTCATCTATGGAATAAAATGAGCCAGCTATTAAATTTTTTTAATTTCACTCTTAAACTTAGGTAAGCCCGTTA